>JBBPKN010000255.1:0-52324 GCA_038089275.1 Pulveroboletus cf. rosaemariae | reverse complement strand
CACTCCTATTCCCCCCTCTACCACATCCAAGCTGGAGAAAGATCTGAATGCTATGGATGTTCATGCCATAAAGAAAGGTCACCTCACTGAAGCAGGCAGGGCCTTCTGCATCAAGAATCAACTTTGTTTCAGATGCTGGAAACCTGGCCATATCAACATGGCATGCTCCAATTTCCCTGCTTCTTCTCCCCCTTCCACCACCACCAAGGAAACCCCTTACATCAAGATGGTCTTGGCTGAAGAATCAACAATGAAGATCGAGGAGGTTAGTGACAACAAATCCAATGATGGGGTGGCAAGAGTAGTAGTAAAGAAAGAGCAAAAGAAGAAGACAGAAAGACAGGGTTTTTAAAACAGAGTACCTCCCCTACACAAGGTACTCCCTCCTTCTCTTGCATACCTGTACTTGTATCCACTTCCAAGAAATCAATGAAGATTGTGATTCAAGTTTCCCCCTTCACTCATGCCAAGAAAGTCATAGCTACCTGTGCTCTTGTCGATAGTGGAGCACAAATCAACTGTATTAACTGGGACTTCATCAAGAAGAACCAGTTTCCCACTAAGAAACTTGATGAACTGATCATCATTCAGAACATTGACCACTCTGAAAACAAGAAGGGCAAGATTACTCAAACTTGTGACCTCCTTCTTCATTTTGAACAATCTGTTCTCCTGGTCTTCTGCTACATCATCATATGTGGGAAGAAGAACATCATCCTTGGACATTTGTGGCTTTAGGCCATAAATTCCACCATTGATTGGATGGCAAACATGCTTACCATCCCAGATCCCCCTTCTGATGATGTCACATATTGCATCAACTCCATTCACAAACCTTGGTTTGATGGACTCCTTGAGGACATCATCATTTCCCATAATGAACTCCTGGTTTGCTATCTGGACTACATCACTCCAGAGCAATCCATTAACAATTCACTCTATGACTGCCACTCTAGCAGGATTTTAGATTGCTGCTCCTTCTACCTCCTCAAAATCACTGTTGCTTAGCTCACTACATCCACTGAGCTTGCCATTGAGGCCAAAAAGGCCAAACCCAAGACAACCCTTTCTCCTGAATACTCTCAGTTCTCATTGGTATTCTCCATCACTCTGAAAACCCTAGATCACCTTCCACCCTCTCACCCCTATAATCATGAGATCAATCTGAAGGACACATTTGTTCCAAAGATCAGTAAGGTTTACCCTTTATTCTCCCCTGAGTGACAGGCCATGAAAGCATTCCTCAAAGAAAACCTTCAGGCTGGGAAGATCCATCCCTTTAAATCCCCTCAAGCTTCATCCTTCTTCTTTGTCAAGAAAAAGGATGGTAAACTCTGCCCCTGTCAGGATTACAGATATCTTAACAAGCATACTATTTGTGATGCCTATCCACTCCCTCTCATCTCTGACCTTATCAACAAGCTCTGTGATGCTCAACTTTTCACTAAGTTTGATGTCCACTGGGGCTACAACAATGTCTGTATCTGTGACAGACATCAATGGAAAGCTGCCTTCATCACACATAAGGGGCTCTTCAAACCCACAGTGATGTTCTTCAGTTTGAACAACTCACCTGCCACTTTCCAGTGATTCATGAATGATTTGTTCTGAGATATAATTGCTGAGAGATGGCTTGTCATCTATATGGACAACCTCCTTATCTCCTTCCCTGATGCTAACATCCATCAGGAACAAACCTTCTGTGTTCTCCAGCAGATAATGGAACTTGATCTCCACCTCAAATTGAAGAAATGCACCTTCACTGCTCTCTAAGTTGAGTATCTTGGGATGATCATTCATCCTGGCAAACTTGCCATGGACCCTGTCAAGCTTGCTGGTATCTCCTAGTGGCCCACTCCTTCAAAAGTCAAGGATATTCATTCTTTCCTTGGCTTTGCTAACTTCTACAGGTGATTTATTCCTAACTACTCTACTATCACCTGTCCTCTCCTTGACCTTACCAAGAAATTCATGGCATGGTCTTGGTCCCCTGCTGCCCAGAAAGTCTTTGACTCTCTCAAGGCTATCTTTTTCTCTTAACCGGTATTGCAGATGCCAGATCTTGCTCATCCATTTGCCATTGCCACCAATGCTTCTGCTTATGCATCTGATGGTATCCTTCTCCAAACCAATGAGAATGGAGATTGGCACCCCTGTTCTTATCTCTCCCAGACATTTTCTGCTACTGAGCAGAACTATGATATCTATGATTGCAAACTCCTTGTGATCATTCATGCTCTGAAAGCCTGAAGGCAATACCTCCTTAGCTCTTTCACTCCTGTTCAGGTTTTCACTGATCACAAAAACCTGACCTATTTTAAATCCCCTCAGAAGCTTAACTGATGACAAGCTCACTGGCTTCTCAACATTGCCAACTTCAATCTGCAACTCTCCCACATTGCCAGTACCTCTCTTGCTGGGCCTGATGCCCTTTCTTGCCACCCTAATCTTTGTCCTGATACTTCTCAGGATAATCAGGAAGTTACCCTTCTCCCACCTGAACTCTTTGTCAATCTTATCAATGCTAACCTCTCTGCCCATATTAAGGAGCATCAACAGGGTGATTCCCTCTGCCTCTCTATCCTGTAAAAACAGGATGCCTCTGCAGTTGAGAAATTCCTGCATTCCCACACCTCCAATTGGAAGGAAATTGATGAACTACTCACTTACTGTAACTGTGTCTTTATCCCTTCCTCCATTAACCTCCATTGTGCCATCCTTCAATGCTATCACAACCACCCCTCTGCTGGCCATTCCAGTTATTTGAAAACCTGCCAGCTTATCTCCACCAAGTTCTGGTGGCCTGGCCTTAGTGCTTTTATCTGCAACTACATTGCTGGCTGTCCTGTTTGCCAACAAAATAAGGCAAACACCCATCCTTCCACTCCCACTCTCTGTTCCATCCACTCCACTGCCACTCATCCCTTCCAACAGATCTCTTGTGATTTCATTACCAATCTTCCTCCTTCCTCTGACTTTGATGCCTTGCTGGTCATGGTTGACCACAGGCTTACAAAGGAGGTAATTCTTTGCCCCACCAAGAAATCTGTCACTGCTGAGGGCATTGCTACCCTCTTTTTCCACAAAATCTACCTCCAATATGGTCTCTATGATAAGATCATCTCCAATCGAGGCCCCCAGTTTGCCTCAGCCTTTGCCAAGGAGCTAGGGAAACTCCTTGAGTACAATCTCTCCCTCTCCATGGCATATCATCCACAATCTGATGGTGAAACTGAATGAGTTAACCAGGAGATTGAGACATACATCTGCATCTATTGTGGCTCCAACCCCACTGGATGGGCTGATTTTATCACCCATGCCAAATTTGTCCACAACTGTCACCCCCACTCCATCACAGGGCAATCTTTATTCTATCTCATGATAGGATATGAACCCTGTGCCCTTTCTTCTATTATTGATGAATTACTGATGCCTGCTATTGCTGACTGCACTAAGGCACTTCTCACTGCTTGCAATAAAGCACTCACTGCTTATGATTTAGCCCACCAAACTATGGCATCCCACATTTGCTCCATCTTTTCCCCATTCACCAAAGAAGATAAAGTGTGGTTAAAAGCCCACAATTTGAAATGGGCTGTCATTCACCCAAAACTCTCTCCAAAATGGGAAGGATCCTTTACCATCATGAAAGTCCTTTCCCCGATTACTTATTGCCTCTGCCTTCCATCCACATGGAAGATCCACCCTATGTTCCATGCATCACTGTTATTGCCCTATTGTGAAAATGACATTCATGGAAAGAACTTCCCCACTCCACCCCTGGACCTTATAGAAGGTGAGGAGGAATATGAATCAGAGCAGATATTAAAACATCAAGATTCCCCAGGTAATCATCAGTTCCTGATCTGATGGAAAGGGTACTTGGCAGAAGACAACTCCTGGGAACCAGAATGGAACTTGAAATGTTCCCAGTTCACTCTGAATGAGTATAAACTCCTTCACCCTCACCACTTTCCCTCAACTGCTCCCCTTTCTCACTCCACTAAAAAATCCACTCACTATTCCAAGTAACACCAATGGCCTTTACTGTCAACCAAGGCTTTCATTCTTGCAACACACCCCTTGACACCCCACTAGTGTCCATGTCACAGCTTCCCACTGAGGGAGCTTCCATTGAGCCTTCCCTTATTTTGTCCCTGTTCTCTTTAACAGACACTCAATTTTCTTCTCCCCTTTCTGTGCTTGCATCTGAACTCCCTTCAGAGGATTTTATAGCCTCTCCCCCTGCTATCTCCATCAGCCCAGCTGTCATCACTCCAATCCCTGTTCCTCCACCTGCTATCAATACTCAGTCCACTGAATTTAATCAGTGTTGACCTTCCACTCTCTGCACATGTCCTTTATTAGGGCACCCCTTCTTCCAATTACTCCCACCAGATCATGACTTATATCATGGACTCCTGCCTCACTGTTCCCATTGGGTCCCACCTTGACATGTTTTTGCCTCTCTGGCTCATCTACCAAATCTATATGCAGCTCCTTTATCTCCCTCTTTTGGCCTCTACCCTCACCTGTATTCTCCATGCCCAAGTCTCTCTTGCACAGGCTCTTATTATGTCCATCCATCATGAACTTCTGTCTAACATTGAGATCCTCACCTACCAGATGGAAATGGGCAAATTCCTCACCAACTTAGACTGATACATGCACAAGTTGGCCACTTCCAGGGGTTATACCCCTACCACCCCCTCTGCATCTTCTTCTTTTCTTGACAATGATGAGCTTGCTGCTCTTGAATGAGCCAATGCTTGATGGACTGGCCTTCATGGCGATGGTCACCTCCCCCCTTCTCACCCTTGCTTTTGTGAAGCATGTTTCCACTATTGCTGCCTGGGCCACATCCAAGTTAACTGTTCCTTCTACCAATGCCCCTACTGCCTCTGCTGGCACCCCGGACATACTCAGGCTTACTGCCCAGCTCAATGCCATGTCACTAACCCTCTCGTCTCCTTCTCTGCCTCCTTCTTCTCTCACAGTTCCTCCTGCACCTCCTCTTACAGTTTATCTTGCTTCTCCTGTTGCTCCCATGGCTCCTGCCACTCTCAGGACTCTTACCACCACCCTCCTGTGGTTATATTACCCCCTCCTCCTTCATATTACACTGATGATGACTTCTGTAATGATGTCATTGACAAGGTTGGCTGGGCCAACCTCACTGGCTCCCCCAGACCCTCCTATGACACCTTTTGAGATGTCATAAGTCTTTCACCCCTAGCAGGGGGGTAATATTACATTTCCTCTTTTTCTTCTTTTTTCTTCCTTTCTCTTATCATAGCTTCTGCTCTTCACACACCTTGGGTGCTTTCTTGTTCACTTTCCACTATAGATTCTGCTCTTCTCATGCTCTAGCCTTGTCTAGACCACTCTCTTGTTATGCCCTCTGCCCAGGCCTTCTATCTCTTAATCAGCTGACTCATAATCATTCCATCTCTTTTCATCCATTTTCACATGGATATCTTACTCATCATTCATCAGCATGATTATTTATTTCATCTCCACTTTAACTCTATTAACTGTACTATAAAGTAGCATACCTCCCATCCTCTCTTTCCTTATGCTACTTCTACCTTGCAATTACCTCATAGTCCTTGCATCTCCACTACTCCTTGTACCTACATACTTGGAATCTACTGCTTGTGTCATGGCACTTAACCAGAAGATCATCAGCATCTGATCTCAGCACACCCCTGGGAGTGTAGCTGGTACCATTAAGGGACAATACTTTGTTTGTTCCCTTCCACTCATCTTGAAGCTTACCTTTGATTCACTTCTTCCACTTTATCCCCAGCAAGGTCTATACCTGTCCCTACCCAGGCCTAGCATAACAAATACTTTTATTTTACATAGCCTCTTCATATATTCCTTCTCTGCATGGCCACTTGGTCATAATCTCAGTTAGCATGCCCTATGCCCTATTTCCTTATTTAGTATTGCCCTTTACCTCAGAGATGGTCCATGCACTAACAGATAGAGTATAAATACTTAGTAAAATACAGTACTTAGCCCTTAGCTTTAACCACTTTATTTCTACTCCATCTTTAGTCCTAGTTAGTCCTTCAATAAAGGGCTTTCTCTGGAATCCAGTGCAATGACTCTCAGGTCTTGCTAATCTGAGTAACTTCATTTCTTTTCTCATCTATTTAATCTGAATCTGACACTGAATCTATCTCATACCCTCTCAAGGCAGGCTAGTTAGGGTTAGAAAGCATTATATAGAATCTGACACTGTAACAATGAGGGAGCAAATCCAGTATAGGGTTTACCAACAGGCTTGCATGCAAGAAATAAAAGAGAATTATATTCTTTTCATAAAACAAGTTTGAATAATCAGGAGGGCATTTGAAAGAATAGTAATAGAGAGGTTAGCTTCTCAATTCACTCCACAATTCAACCCTCCCTGAGGTCCTTCCCCACATTCAATCTGCAAAACACTTATCAAGCTCTACATTCTTCTCCTTATTTTACTCCAACTGGTACTCAATCTGGAAGAGGTGCACCTATGAAAATCAATCAGCAAGCAACTGCCCAAGAATATATTACCAATGTGAAAAGCCTGGTCACATAGCAAGGAACTGCAAAGGGCAGTTCAATCCATTGGCACTGAGACCATTAAACAACTTTGGCAAGGGACCTCAGCATTAGAGTCAGCCACAGATGCAAAGACAAGTACTGGCACAAGTGCAGTACATTTGGCCAGTACATTTCTCAGAGTTTAGCCCACCAGATAAGAATGGGTGGTGTGGAGTGGAGCTGGTTAGTATTGGACCAGTATATAATATGGTGAATGCTACTCACTTCAAAGAAATTCCAGCAGCATCATGGGAAAGTATGGAAGAAGCATGGGCCTACTTCAAGGATGTATTTGAAAACAAGAGAAAGCAAGAGGCAACAAGACAGGGAAAAGTATGAGGGAGTCAGAACAGTTAGACACTAAGCTCCCAGTATGTAATTTATTTTCTTCTTTCACATTTTGCTTTTGATCTATAACAATAAAATGGAAAAAGTTTTCCAAGTCTGTGATGGCATCTCATTTGAGCATGGCCCCAGATATAGAGTACTTAATTCCATCAAAAAATATTAATGGACATTTGTTTGCAGATAACAAAGAAGAAAGAAAAGACCTGGAAAAATTATTTAACAGAAAGGAATAAGATGAATTTGGGGTAAGTGTAAAAATCAATGGAGAAATTTAAGGAGAAGAAGGATTATAAATGGAGTCATGCAGATTAACATTTGCAATAATTGATTCAGAAGCATTGGTAATGTTTATTAATTAAAATTTTGTATAAAAGCATGGCTTATATAAGACAGATCTTTCACAGCCACTAATAGTATTTAACACAGATGAAACAATAGGATCTATAGAAAAGATAATGCACTATGTAGTAATCTACATAGCCATCAAAGGAAAAAATGGATCTTGACACAGAGAATAAGCTAATGCTTATATCTTAAATTTAGGAACTCTCAACTTATTAATCAGATATGATTGGTTTAAAAGACACAATCTGGTAATTGATTGGGTACAGAAAACAATTGACTTTCTGCAGTGCACAGAAGATTGTGAAACATACAGTGGCTCAAAAACTGTCCCAATGTTTGCATGTTTTGCACTAAATGCAATGGCTATCAATAACTACTAATTATTATGCTAGGCTATGAGTGTATGAAATGCAGTACTTGCTCTTGGCTTTCTATTGATCTAATGATTAAAGCATTTGGTTATGTTTTGGTAACATGGCAACCATATCAAAATCACAACTCATTGAGACAGTTTTTTGACTTTGAATTCCCATTACATATATTGGACCCTGAAGTGCTATAAGATGATTATATATCTTATGTAAGTAATATATTATGTCACTCTTATGTCATTAATTAGCCTGCAGCATATATAGACCCTACCATCACAAATAAATTCCCTTATCTTCATTATAAAACATCTTTCTGCTGCTTAAAGAAATAATATCATTTTTCTTGCCTCTCTTGATCTTTCCAGTAGGAAAATTGCATCTCAAATTGGTCTAGGGAAGTCTACTGTGGCTAGGGTCCTTTAGGAAATCCAACCAGAGAAGGAAAATTATCATGGTGGTTATTCTTCAAAACTTTCTTCTATCAATAAGTATGCTATTGTTTAACAAATTTTTACTGAAAAGGTCAGTAATGCAGTTTAGGCCACTCATTTCATCAATTCTATTGTCAGCACTCCTGTCTGCCCACAAACAGTCTGGAATACCCTTAAGAAAGCTTCTCTAAAAGCTGTGATAAAGAAGAAAAAACCTCTTTTTTCTGCTATTTATAGAAAAAGCAGGTTGGTCTTTGCTCTGAAGTACCAGCATTGGACTGTGGAGGACTTGAAGAGGGTGATTTGGTCAGATGAGACTAAAATCAATAGAATTGGATCAGATGAACAAGAATATATGTGGAAAAAAAAGGAGAGAGAATAAGTTCTAAGAAGATTAAAGATATAGTCAAGTTTGGAGGAGGATCACTTATGGTATGGGGCTATATTGGATGGAATGGTGTGGGAATTTTAAGTGAGGTTGAGGAAAGGATGAATGCTAAACAGTATGTGGCAATTTTAAAGAAAGGATTGTTGCAGAGCATGGAGAATTCTGGAATTCCTTCAGATAAAATTATCTTTTAGCAAGATAATAATCTCAAGCATATCTCTAGAAGAGCTCAAATGTGGTTTAAGGAGCAAGATATTAAGCTTCTGGATTGGCCTGCTCAATCTCCAGACCTTAATTCTATTGAACACACTTGGAATTATTTGAAAAGATGCCTTTCAGGTTATAATAGAGCATCTACAGAAGTTCATCAATTATGGAATAGGGTGGTGGTAGAGTGGGAAAGAGTTTCTGTGAAGGAGTGTCAAAAATGGATAGAAAGCATGCCTAGAAGGATTCAAGCAGTTATCAAGGCCAAGGAAGATTATATCAGGTACTAAATACCATATCCTATTTAAAGTCAAAAAACTGTCCCAATAAGTTATTGTTTTAATATGGTTGCCATGTTACCAAAACATAACCAAATGCTTTGATCATTAGGCCAATAGAAAGCCAAGAGCAAGTACTGCATTTCATACACTTATAGTCTAGCATAATAATTAGTAGTTATTGATAGCCATTACATTTAGTGCAAAACATGCAAACATTGGAATAGTTTTTTGAGTTACTGTATATGTCAAATATAGCCTAAATTAAAGGAAAAAGGATAGAAGAAGTACTAAATAGAAAAAGAAACTGTAATACTACTCCTTTTTGAGCATAAGAACTCTGGACAAGTCAAAACTATAATATTTGAAAAGCTGGGATACTTGACAATTGACATATTCCAGACCTCTGACCTAAATTCCAACTCCATTCCAACCTGGCTTACAATTGGTCTTTGCACCTAGTAAGCCACTCCAGCCCTCTGACTCCCCTCCAGACAACTCCAGCCCTCCATCACCATTCCAGTCTTTTCCAGCTATGCATGTATGCTTCCTGCCCCTCAGCATTATACACTTCCCTGGGCTTCCACTCCCACTCCACCCCATTCTGCTTCTAGTCTATCTCTGCTCCAGTTAAGTACTACCCTAGTTCCCCTTCATTATCTCCAGACTGTCCCAGTATAACTCCATTATCATTCCTGGCCAGTTACTATTACCATCATTGTTACTATTCCTGTTCCATTCCTGTTCCTTGCTTTCCCCTGTTTCATCCTGTCACCCTTCAGTTTCAGTCTGACATGATTGGACATTGTCTTCCCTGACATATTCATTCATTTCCTAGATATCTAGATATCTGCTTCGCTTCTGAGTTTGCACTTGTCTCATTTCATTACACTTCTAGATAGTTCTGCCTCTCTGAGGTATAAGTACTGTAGTTTTGTATCTTGTATCTCAGTATGAATATTGACAAAAACAACAGAAATACCCTCTTGTTATCATCCTTACTCTGCTCGAGCCCTTGGGCTCACTCTGACCCTCCAGGTTACTCCAGAGTACCTTCAAGGTCAAGCAATATCCTTAAAGAAGTCACAAGGTCTTGCCCCCATGACTAGGCTTGACTCTTCTTGTCCTGCCTGTCCCTCCTGTTGAGCATAGAGACAGCCTTTTAACCCACCTCTGACATCTATGTAAATCAGGACAATGGAAAGTGCAAGGGTGCACCATATAAGGTGAAGCCAAGTCCCATTTGACCATTGAAACCCTTCCTAGATTCCCCCCAGAGCCCTCCAGAGCCCTCTGGAGTTCTGACCTTTCTTCAGCATCAAGGGTTTCATTTAAAAAAGGAACTGGTTAAAAGTATACTTGTCTTGGTATAGGTTTTAACAGTTTCCTTTTAGTAAGATGAAAGTTTTAACAACAATCCAATATGGACCCCTTTTTGAGATCAAGATCAGATTCATCAGAGATACAAATTAAAGATTCACTATTATCTAAGATGCTAGATCCAACTCTAGCCATCTACTAATTCAAGGGACTCTGAATATTAACTAGACCATAATCTAGGGTTTTCTTGTTAGGCATAGAAGTCTCATGATCATGTGATAATCACATGACTCTTGTGCTTGTAGAATTGTGGTTCATAATACATGAAGATAGTGATACCAGAGATACATTACTTTTGATAGGTTGAGGCTCAGGAAAGGACAGGTCCTTTAGTCATAAAAGACAGAGTATATGCAATCTTCTTCTCATTAGAGTTATAGACAATGATATTGATGAAGAGGTAAAACTGGACCATATTTAGCCAAGCTTCCACTTTAAAGTGGTTATTATTGAAGTATTTGGGGGCACAGAGATAAAGCTTGGTGAGTTTAGTTAATAAAGTGAAGCCAGACATGGGAAAGAGGAGATAAATCAGTTTGAAAAGTTAAAAAGAGGAATATTATTGAACTGGAGTAGAAAATAGCAGAGTAGGCATATGGGGAATTTGTAAAGAAGAAAAGAGTTCATGCACTAGGTTATGGTCTTCTGCCTGTTCTTTCTGCAAAGGTACAAAGATATTCTGAAGACTGTCTTTAGAAGTCAAGGGGCATTCTTGAAATAGGGGGCTCTTGGGCTCTAAGATGGACTTAAGAGGATCTGAGGATAAGAGGTTTCTAGATTCACCCCAGAGAATGTCAAAGAGCAAGGATTGCTTGGGTGAAATGATAAGCAGACTACAGTAATGGTAGCTGCAAAAAGATATGCTACTTCTTTTGTTATATTAGTCCTGGATAGGAACTGGCATAGCCCTAGATAAGCAACAAATGAACTAAGAAAAAGCTCTATTACAAAGGAGGTAAGTGTTGTGGTGTCAGATAGAGTATGACACTTCCTAACCCTAACTAGCCTGCCTTGAGAGAATATAAGCAGATTCAGTGTCAGATTTGAATTGAATAAAAAGAAATGAAATGGAAATACTCAGGGTAGCAAAGCCTGAGAAGCCATAGCATGATATCACCAGAAAATGCCTATATTGCAAGGCACTAACTAGGACAAGAATAAAGTAGGTTAACAAAGTGGTTAAGGCTGGATGCCTTGAACTGAAACTCCACTAAATATTTATATATATTCTGTTAGCACACAAATCACCAGTAAATTCAGTACAAACTCTAAATAAGGAAATAGGGCATAGGGTAAGGGTAAAGGGTATGACCAAATAAGCCATGTGAATAAGGAATGTATCAGGGAGAGGCTATATAGAATAAAAAATTAGAGTTTAGAGTAAGTGAAGATTAAATCATACCCTTAGCCATAAAACCAAGGAGATTCTATTTGGATCTCTGCCATGATTCAATCATGACCCTTATCTGGATTGAGATCAGATTCATCAGAGATAAGATTGGAAGATACCATTATCTGAGATGCTAGATCCATAAACATAACCCAAACTCTATGAGAAAATCTCTAAATATCAACTTAGTTATTTCCTAGGGTTTATCCTTGTTTGGCATAGGATTCTCATGATTACATGATAATCACATGACTTGTGTCACATTTGCAATAGTAAGCTCAGTAACAAAGATATAAGCACTTATCAGTAAAGTGCCAGAGTAACTGGATTTATTGATATTGCCAGGCAATTGGGAAGCTAGGACCAGATGAACTTGCTTGAGAGTGTAAGAACACAACAGTGGATTCTGCAACTAGACTAAGCTAGAGAGACAAGGAGAGTTCTAGGAGTTCTAGAAAGAAGTAATGTAAAAAAAGATGCAAAGTACACTACTTTATAGTACAAGAGAAACAAGATTCAAGTGGAGATGGTCTTGTAATCAGGCTAACAATGTAATGAGTAATCTATTTGTGTGAAAATAAATAAAAAGAGATAAAACAATTATAAGTTAGCTAATGAAAAGACAAAACTATTGGGAAAAAAAATGTAACAAGAAAGCAGTCCAGGCAAGGCTAGAGTGTAAGAAGAGCCGAAGTTAAGATAAAAATGGAACAAGAAAGCACCTAAGGTACAAGAAGAGTGGAAGCTAAAACAAGGACTAGGCAAAGAAAAAGAAAAAGAAAAAGAAAAAGAAAAAGAAAAAGAAAAAGAAAAAGAAAAAGAAAAAGAAAAAGAAAAAGAAAAAGAAAAAGAAAAAGAAAAAGAAAAAGAAAAAGAAGGAAAGTATAACAACTTAGATACCTCAGATTACTATAATAGGAATTGTACTAAAGTCAAGGCTTGGCTAAACTCTGTCCAGTTCTATCTCATAGAGAATTCAGCAATCTACAACTCCAACAAGAAAAAGATTGCATTTTCCTTGTCATATATAACTAAAGGCTTTATCCTTACCTAAATAGTCATCTTCTAAAAACAAGCTATTTCTAAAACCACAATTATCATGGGAAAACTCCCATACTTTGTTGCCAAGTTCAAGGCCATCTTCAAGCACCAGAATATAGTTAGCACTGACATTTACTGGCTAGTGCATACTCAGATGATTCAGATAAAAAAAGAGTATTAAACCTTATTTTTAGCTAAGTACTTTACTTAGTTCATGAACCATGTTACTACTGCCAGTATTACTGATCAAAATGTAAAGATTGGTTACTACAAGGCAGATCTTCCTCCATGAATCATGAAATGAATTCACTTAATAGAGTAAGTTCCCATCAACATCAATATCTGGATAGTCAAAGCAGCATACTTCCAAGATACCTTTGAGTATTCCTGTTTCATTAAACAATAATGAAAACAACCCAGGGCCCATATCTGGTCCTCTTTCTCCACCCCAGTATCTTTTTCTCAGATTAAAAAAGATTTAAATTTCATGGACATTAATTCCATTAAAATTAGTAAGTTAATCTCCCAGGAATACAAGTGCTGCATCAAAAATGGCCTCTGCTTCCACTGCCAGAAACCCAGTTACAACTCCACTACATGCCCTTTCTTTTCTTCTTCCACCACTTCTGCTTTCCATAAGAAAGTTAAATAGATTACAGCCAAATCATCTGCAATCCAGTTTGAAAAGGTTAGTGACATGGTAACTAGAGTAGAAGTGTCAAAAGAAGGACTAAAGAAAGAGGGTTAGGATTTTTAAACTGGAATACCTTCTCTACACAAGATGCTTTCTTGTTTCTTATGTGCCTATACTTGTATTATTGTCTAGGAAATTCATACATTCCTAATTCAAGTCTTTCCTACCATGTGCCCAAGACTAGTTGTAGCCTCCCATACTCTTATTGACAGTAAAGCACAGATCAACTGCATTAACTAAGAATTCATCTGTAAAAACAAGTTCTTAATTACCTGCCTTACCAAACCTATTCATGTCTATAACACAGCTTACTCTGAGAACAAAAGAGGTAAAATTATCCACACCTGTGATGTCTAACTAATCATAGAAGGACATACTGTTAAATGCAGGATTGATTGGTCCTTATTTAGGATTCTCTAGAGGTTTAAAGATTTCAGAAGATAATCAAATAAAACTCAGCTTCATTTAATATGCTACACTCTTGCATAACCCAGTGTCTTAATTTACCAAGGGGTTGGAGAGGCCAAGGAAAACCTACTAGTGACTTAGGAAGGGCAATAAATAAGATAAGGAGGTCAAGTTTAGTCAAAGTGAAGTAAGTGTAAATATAAGGGCATTGGACTACTTATTATTCTAAATTGGTCAGAATTGAGCCATGCATGCTCAGTGCCAAGGTTCTGGAGTAATCCAAAGGGCTAAAGGTAAGCCAGATGCTCCATCAGAGTGAGAATAAATAGTAAGATTGAAAGGTAGTTTTGTTGATATTCTAACTAAAGTCTAGTAGTTAGAAGTACAGGTTTTATATAGTACTGAGGTAATCAGATGACTAAGTAAGGGGTAGAGATGTGGCAGAAGCTAAGATAAATAGATGACAGAGAGCTGTCAGTATCAAGGGATATATAGTGACATTAATGTAAAATAACATGGAAAAAAAAGACTAAGTACTTAGGTGAAAAACCAGGGTTGCTTTGGAAAAGCAGAGCTAAAACTACTATAGTGTAGATATTGGAATGTAGAAGAAACAAGGGAAGTAAGATAGAGTACTGGTGATATATTAGAGTAATATCAGAGGGAGATAAAGTTGAGCTAGGTCAGTTCTGAGATATAACAATAGGTAACTAAGTATTACATCAGGCCCAGGCAGGAATGGACATACCTTTAGAAAAGTAATGGTGGAACAAGGGTAAAGAACTTTACTATAGTAAGTAAGCCCTGGAACAAAGGTGCAAGCACTTAGCAATAAAGTGCCAGAGTCTCTGGGCTTATTAATAGTGCCAAAGAAGAACCAGAATACTTGGGGACTGGTTTATGTGATCCTGAGAGCGCAGGAACACAAACAAGTGATATTTCACAACTGCTAAGCAGAGAAACAGAGAATACTAGGATACTTCTAGTAAAAAGTAGTGTAAGAAGAAGAAAAACAAAGTACACTACTTTATAGTATACAATAATAGAATTTAAGTGGAGATAATCTTGTAATCAAGCTAATGATGAGATGAGGAATATATCCATGTAGAAATGAATGAAAAGTAATAAAATAATTATAAGTAAGCTGATAAAAAAATAGTTTACCTGGGCAAAGGATGCAACAAAAGAGTAGTCCAGATAAGGCTAAAGCATGAAAATAGTGAAAGTTATGACCAAAGAAAAAGCAAGAAAGTACTTGAGATATATAAAAAGCAGAAGCTAAGATAGAATAAGGGCAAAAAGAAAGAAAAAGAAAGAAAATATAATACTAAGGTAACAAATGCAGATATAAACAGAGTTATCTGTGAAATAGATGACAGGTAAAACACATTCTTCACATTAAGCTACTTTTAATCCTAAACCAGAGTCCTTTCCTTGGTAAGTACCTTTTACTGCTGCTGAACAGGCTTTTATACTAGTGGCTTTAACTAGACAAGAATATGGGATAAGCCTGTGAGAATAACACTGAAGAGTTGTTAAAGGTGGAAAACCTCAAGGATCAAATAAAACTAGACTTTAAGTAAGCAAAACTAAAAAGACTCCAACTACCATACTCTACTCTTATATAATCCAGGGACTGTGTTACAAACAAACAGTTCACTAGCAGAAGAGTCACATGACAAGCACATGACTGTGAGACATTCTTGCCAAACAAGGACAAACCCTAGGATATGGTTAAGTTGTTATTCAGAGTATTTTTCTGGGGTTTAGGTACAGCTTATGGTTGGATCTAGTATCTCAGATGACAGGTGCATCTCCTGATCTAATCTCCAATGAATCTGGATCTAGATCTAGATAAGGGTCAGATCTGATCATGGCAGATCTCTAGATGGGATCTTCTTGGCCTTATGGTTAAGAGCATGGTTTAATCTCTGCTTACCCTAGACTCTATCCTTTCATTTTACATAGCCTTTCCATTTTACACACCTATATCACATGGCCCATTGGTTATATTCTCAGTAAGCATGCCCTATGCCCTATTTCCTTATTTAGTCTTTCCCATAACCCTGGAGGTGGTCTGTGCATACTTGGACATAGTATAAATAGTAGAGTAGTTCCTTGGTTTTAGCTCCCCAGCCTTAATTACTTTGTTATCTTGTACATTGTCTGGTGCCTTATCAATACAGGCATTTCCCTCCTAACATTGTGACATGGCTTTTCAAGAGTTGCTACTCTGAGTCCACACATTGCTCTTTATATTCTATTTAATCCAAATCTGACAATGAAACTAACACATTCTCTCAAGGCAGACCATTTAGGGTTAGAATGGGTTGTATCAAAGATTAACACTGTAATAGACTGGTGCATAAACCAGGTAATCTACATGTACTAGTATGGAAACTCTAACTAAAAAGAAAACTAGGCATACTAAGGAAATAACTAACTATCTGCAGTAATGTTATAAACAACAAGTTCAAATGCACAAGAGTCACATGCTCATCACATGATTATGAGACTCCTATGCCAGATTAAGCATAACTCTAGACTATGGTTAATCTTATCAGAGTATTTCTCAACTAAAGAATTAGCACAGGATTAGTCAGCAGATCTTAGATAATGGTATCTTCTGATCATATTTAGACAACATCTGATCTTGGATCTTAGATATGGATCTAGATTGATGGATCTGATCTATGGCAGAGATTCAGATGGGATCTCCTTAGCCTCAAGGCTAAGATGCTGTCTTTATATCTGTTGACCCTAAAGTCTTCCTTTCTATTCCATGACTTCTCTTCCATTTATTCCCTTGATACACATGGCCTTTTTAGTCATATTCTTTATCCTTGCTCTATGCCCTACTTCCTAATTAGTATTTATCCCTGGTAGACTTGGTAATCTGTGTATTACCCTAGATAGTATAAATAGGCTGCTTATGCAGCTCTAAGCTCCCCAGCTTTGAGCACTTGTTTATTTAAACATCTAGTCATCATAATAAGCACTCCAGTATTTTATTCTTCACTTCTCAAACCTAGCTATTTTAAGTATATTCCCATCTATAAGTCTATACCTTATCTAGGGTTACTTTATCCTTTATTCTTACTTCAAATCCAACTTCAATTCTGGCACAACTCCAAGGCAGTTTGAATTAGGGTTAGGCATAGAGTCTATGCAAGCTAGTCCATAACAAGTAAGCCATAAGATAATTATAAATAAAAAAGAAATATAGGGTCAAAAGTAAGGCTACCATGAGAATGAGGACTATGCCATAAATAAGATGTAATCTGTAGATTTGCCATAAATATATCTACAATCTAGATTCAAATCCCAAATAAGAGCCTTAAAATCCATGAAAATTAAATCATGGGCAATTTCAGGGAAAATTCAGGGAAAATCCTAGTCAGGTGACCTGTCATGTGACCACTGCAAGGGAATACTCTGAATAAGAAGAAACCATAGACTAGGGTTACCACAAAAGGGTTGCTACTCCCACAATTATGTGATCAATTTTAAAAGATATTGCTAGTATTATAACAACAGGTATTATTATGAAATAACAGCTAAGATATAGGATCTGAAACTAACTCAAGGAAAGGCAGAGGATTGAAGTGGCTCTAAAAAAGCAGGGTAAATTTATGTGAACAATATATATTAAACAACAGAAAATATAACTAAAGATCATAGGCTATATGAAAACTTGCCAGAGAAATGGGGTTGGGTTTGATTGGAACAGAATATGACACATACTCAAAAACTTACCTGCTATGTCATGGCATGTGGCACTAATTACTTTATCCTTGATATTTCATGGCTCCAGGCCACAAACCTTACCATTAACTGGATAATTCATGTCCTTACTTTTACAACTCTGACTTATGACAAGAGCTAAGAAAAGCAACAGAGGAGGTGGAATGTCAGAAAACACTAACCACACAGAGGCTAGGGCAAGAATAAAAGAAATAACCCAGTAAAGGGCTTACAGACTAAGAAAGCAGGCCATGAGAAGCCAGAAAAGGCTAGTGATACAAGTGCTCAAGTCTGAAAAGACTTGAGCCTGGCCCTGCCACTATATATTTCAGCACAGCTTTAGCTATGCAATATATATAAGATATTACATATGTCAAGGATAGAGTAGGATAAATAAAAGAAATAAAAGAGATACTCTAACACTTACTATCTCAGATCTGACAAAATATGCTACTAAGATCTATTACACAAATGCCCACATCAAAACCATATACCAAGGTCTTGAAGAAGATATTACCATTGCCCATAATAAGTACTTTGTCAAGTACCTTAACTATGAAACTCTAAAACAATACATTCTTGAATTCCTTTATAAATAGCATGCCAACTGCATCATAAACTCCTGCATACCATTTCTTTCTATCATAACTGTAGCAAGGCTCACTACCTCCACAAATCTTGCTATAAAAGCCAACAATGCCAAACCTGTTATTACTCTCTTATTGAAATATGCCTGGTTTACTTCTGTTTTTTCTGACAAACCCTTAACTCTTGATTATCTGCCACTTCCATGCCCTTATAATTATAAGATCAATCTTAAGGATACATGTTTCCCTAATATAGGCAAGTACTCTCTATTACCTTCAGAGCATCAAGCTATAGAAGATTTCCTTGAAGAAAATCTTTGTGCTGGCAAGATTTGCCCATTAAACTCCCTTCAAGCTTTATTCTTCTTTTTCATTAAGAAAAAGAATTGAAAGCTATGCTTCTGTCAGAACTATTGCTACCTCAATAAGCACACTGTCTGTGATACCTATCCCCTTCCACTGATCTCTGACCTTATTGACAACCTTTGCAATGCCAAACTCTTTACAAAGTTCAACATTTAATGGAAATACAATAACATCCATATTAGAAATTTATTCCACAACATAATTGCCAAAGGCTGGCTAATTATCAACATGAATGTCCTTTTTATCTCCTTTTCTGATGCTAACACTTATTAGGAACAAAACTCCTGTATCCTGCAGTGAATGGTGGATTTCCATTTTTACCTCAAACTAAAGAAATATATCTTTACTACTTCTCAGGTGAAAATCTTGAAATAATTGTTCACTCTGGCAAACTCACCATGGATCCTGTCAAACTTAATGGGATTGCTCAATGGCCTACCTCTTCAAAAGTCAAGGACATTCACTCTTTTCTTGGCTTTACTAACTTCTATAGATGATTTATTTCTAACCATTCATCTATTGCTTATCCTTTCCTTGACCTCACTAAGAAAACTATAGCCTGGTATTGGTCCCCTGCTGCACAGAAGACCTTTGACTTGCTTAAGGCCACCTTCCTTTCACAACTGGTTTTGCAACTGCTGGATTTCTCTTACTTTTTTGCCATTATCACTGATACTTCTGCTTATATATCAGATGGCATTCTTTTACAGACTAATGCCAACAAAGAATGGCATTCCTGTTCATATCTTTTCCACACCCTTTCAGCTGCTGAAAGAAACTATAATATCTACAGTGACTTCAAAAAGCATTCCAATATCTAATCTAAATCCAGGGTACAAAGTGCCCTGCAAACATCTGAGGGAATTTCGTTTCACTTTGGTGAGACCAAATATAGTACTTACTCTTGGCTACCATTATCCACTTAGATCAAGTGACGTGGCCCAGTGGCTGTGGAGATATGACCATTTGAAAACAGAGACTCCATTGAAATACTTTATGTACTTTTGATTATTAGGATATAATTAGTGCTTGTGTTATGGGTCAAGACTAAACCAAGAGGGAATAACCTTGGGGGGTGCCCATATTGAAGGAAACAAAGGAATGGCAGTCTAGAGAGCACTAGAGAATATAAACCAAGATAACAAGAAATAAGTGCTCTAAACTGGGAAACCAGTCTATGTCCTTGTTCTTCTTTATATATTGCTATCTACTATGCATGGACCAGGCCATGAGGAGTACATGAGGTAGCTAGTGTACAGAGAACAAAACTAAATAAGGAAATAGGGCAAAGAAAAACTAAATAAAATCCAATAAAAAAAGACAATAAGGAAAAAGCATGATAACAATAAGATATAACATCAGAGGGCTAGACCATGACATCATAAAAGGCTATACTACAATGAGGTAAAAGACTAGACCAGACTAGACCAGAACACATAACATAGAACCATAATAAAATAGAAAAAGATAAAAAGAGGTAAATGAGATAAGATGAGATAAGATAAGATAAAAGAAGCGAAAGGGGCTAAAGAGATCTAAATAAGAAATGATACTTAGCTTAGGGTAACATGAAAAATAACCCTTAGCTAAGTAGTGCCAGTGCATAACAACTTAATATAGCCACTTTTTGCTTTAAAAACTGCTTGAAATGCTATCTAGTGTTCTTGATCCTAAATGCTGGGCACCTCTGTGTGCACTGCCTCAAGACTAATAAATACAAGCAATTCCTTTGAATATAGAGGAATAAGAACTAGACAAAGAATATAAAAAAGATCTGAACTTGGAAATGCAACTAGGGCTCAAGTGCACAAGACTGGGGAATCCCAGCTTGGATGCCCTGTTTATATATGCTACAGAGATGCACACAGACCATGTAAATGGGCTGGCCCTAAACTAATGTACAGTAAGCTAATCAATAGTGAAAAAGGAGTAGAAATCTAGAAATATATATATAAAACATGAGATATGACTCTATAGTCTAGATCAGTCTAGACATGTGAAATGTGAAGAAGTTAAATGGTCACATGATGTGACCATGTGAAAAGTCAACATAGTGTCAGAAATGTAAAAAAAGCAAAGTATGAAAAAATGCATTATAATACTGCTTTGACCCTTCTAGATATGCTTTCAATCAATACCTGACACTTTTTCACTGGTATCTTCTCCTACTCTATCTCAATCCTATTCCAAAGCTTCTTCATTTCCTTAGGGGGGGATTTATACTCTGCAAGCCTTCTCTTAATATATCATCAGAGATATTCAATGGGGTTAAAATTTGGAGATCATGCAATTCATATCATGGTCCTAAAATCCTGCCCCTCTAGCCACTCTTGATCTTTTTGCAGGTATGCTTGGGGTTATTGTCCTGCTAAAAAATAACATTAGAAGAATTAAAACTATAATACTTCATGATTAGCAGGAGTTTACCCTTTAAAATTTGAAGGTAGAGATCTTCATCTATTCTACCATCAATTCTGGTGGCATATTCAATCCCTTGCCAAGTTATATACCACCACATCATCAAAGAACCTTCTTCATGCTTCATAGTTTCTTTCACCAATCTATTATCAAGACCTTCTTCTGGCTTTTTCTATACTTATATCCTCCTATCTGACTCCAGGTGATTGATCTTAGTCTCATCAGACCATATCAACTTCTTTCAGTTCTCTATAGTTCAATTCTTGTATGTATAGGCAAAATTCAAATAAGCTTTGCAATATCTAGTTGAAAAAAAAGATTATTTTTGCTTGGAAATAGCCTTTATTCCATTTTTTTTCAACTGTTGGCAGACTGTATTAGAATGGAGAGGTTGATTAGTGATGATGTACAATGCTTTGGTAACCTGAACAGCATTATCTGCCTGACAGGAGAAAATAAAATGAATAGCATGGCAAATATTGGTGAAAGAAAGTGTGAATAAATAACCATTAAATGATTTTTCCAAGTCTAGACACTCTTGGAAGTGAAGCCTGGATATAGTAGAGAGGCCAACATGGAGATCAGTGGCAATAGAGTGTGCAAATTGACTAGTATCAAGCTAAGCAAGGATATTGGCTTTTTAATTAGCAGAGAGGAATTACATGATGGTTAAACTATAAAATCAAGGAGTATGAGAACATTTTAAAGTTCAGACACATTGTTTACATGTATACCTTTGTTTGCATCACCAAACAACATCAAATATATCATATTCTTATCATAATTATAGTATTCAGTAAAAAGTACATAAAGTATTCTAATAAAGTCTTTGTTTTCAAATGGTCATATCTTCACAGCCACTGGGCCAGATTACATAACCTAAGGGCCAAATGGTAGCCAAGAGTAAGTACTATATTTGGTCTCACTAAAGTAAAACAAAATTTCAATGGGTATTTGCAGGGCACTTTATACCCTGGATTTAGATTAGATATTGGAATACTTTTTAGAGTCACTATATATTCCAGGGACTGGCATATAAACCAGGTAATCTACATACACCAGTATGTGTTATGGTGTCAATCTCTGAATGACCCATCCTAACCCTAAACAGTCTGCCTTGAAAGGGTGTGTTGGTTTTATTGTTGGATTCAGTTGGAATAGAATGAAGAGCAATGTAGTGGGCTCAGGGTAGCAAGACCTGAGGAGCCATCACAATGTTAGGATGGAATGCCTGTATTGTCAAGGCACTAGACAATGTACAAGATAACAAAGTGGTTAAGGCTGGGGTGCTGAAATCAAGGAACTACTCTACTATTTATACTATGTCCAAGTGTGCACAGACCACCTCCAGGGCATAGGGAAAGACTAAATAAGGTAATAGGGCATAGGGCATGCTTACTGAGAGTATGACCAATAGGCCATGCGGATCAGGTGTGTAGAATGGAAAGGCTGTGAAGAATAGAAGCAAGGATCTAGGGTAAGTGGAGATTAGACCATGCCCTCAACCATGAGGCCAAGGAGATCCCATCTGGATCTCTGCCACAGATCAGATCCATCAATCTAGATTAGATGTCATCTAGATCCAATTGGGAGATACCTTCATCTGAGATACTAGATCCAACCATAAGCTATGCCCAAACCCAAGGGGAAACTCTGAATAACAACTCAACCATATCCTAGGGTTTATCCTTGTTTGGCAATAGAGTCTCATGGTCACATGCTTGTCATGTGACTCTTCTGCTAGTGAATGTTACATTTGTAACAGTATGGGAACTCTGACTAAAAGAAAAGTAGAGCATAGAGCATGACTAAAAGAATAACTAACTATCTGCAGTAAGTCAAGAGGTAATTGGAATAAAAGAAAAGAGAAGATGCAGGATCTACCATGCAGCAACAGTAAGGCTGGGGATTTCTGCCATAGATAAGATTCAATATTAAGATCTGTTACAAAGAAATCTAAGATCAGATTCAAATTCAGATAAGATCTAGATTAATTCATGAAGATTAAATCTAAGAGCATTCCAGGGAAAGTCCCAATCATATGCTATTATGTGACTTCCTACAAGAAATACTCTGAAAATAAAGAAGCTAACCCTAAGCTAGAGTTTTACATTAGAGGTTCTTTGTATATGATCATGTGAAATCATGTAACTAGTTTTGATGCTAACATGTTATTTTATAACAATCTCAACTTCTGCTTTATTTTACCCTATACTTAGTCATCTAGTTATCTTAAGTACTATATAGATCCCATACTTTCAATTACTATATCTTAGTTCAAATATTAACAAAATCTCTTGTCTCCTATCCTTGTTCTTTCTCTGCTTGAAGACTAACTTGTTATGCACTGACACTACTTAGCTAAGGGTTATTTTTCATTTTTACCCTAAGCTAAGTGTTATGTTTGCGGTTCCTACAAATCAGTCGGTGATGTTGACCTGATATTCGGGCCAGTTACGGTTGTCGGTTGCGATAAGGTTAATGGCTCTAACCCTAAAGTAGGGGCTGGCTTGTCGTTGTGGTCGATGATGATGGATAAAGAATGGCAATGATAAGAAGGGAATGTCAAGCCAGGAATCAAGTAGCCACTTGATCTACGATTGCAGATAACAGGAGATAAGATACAAGTGCTCAAGACTGAGGGTCTTGAGACAGAACGTACTACTGTATAAATACTATCTAGAAGTGCACACGGACCAGGTCCAGGGCACAGGGAAATACTAAATATAGGAATGGGCATAGGGCGTGCTTACTGAGAATATGACCAAGCGGGCCATGCAGAAGGGATGTGGATCAAGTGGAGGTGATGAGGAATGGAAGGGAAGGATGTCTAAATATAAATAGCCGGTCAGGGACAATGGAGATTAAATCATACCCTCAACCATGAGGCCGAGGAGATCCCATCTAGAGTTCTGCCACGATCAGATCTGACCCTCTTCTGGATCGAGATCAGATTCATCGGAGATCTGATCGGAAGATACCATCTGTTATCTGAGATACTAGATCCAACCATAAGCTGTGTTCCCAACCATAAGGCAATAGAATATTAAATAATGCTTAACCATAACCTAGGGTTTATCCTTGTTTGGCAATGAAGTCCCACGGTCATGTGCTTGTCAGGTGACTGCTCGATAGCATTTGTAACACTATCCCCTCTTCAAGGGTGAGACTCCGGATCACCAGCTTTGATGCCTTTTCATATAAGGTCTTTAATACCCATCATCGGTGTACGGTCTTGCTGAAAATAAGAAAAATCTAGAAATACAGTGAAAAGAAAAAAAGAAAAGAAAAATGCGAAAAATATTATTCTTGACTGTTGCTCTTCATCGTTGACTCATTGACTCATCTTATTCGTCTTCCTAGAAGAGCTGCCTAGAAAAGGGGTAATGTTCACTACGTTCACCTATACTCTACTATCCCCTCTTCAGATTTCATCGTTCCGACGAAATACGCATCAGAGTGAGCGATGCGATTTGGAAATGAAATAGCGAGCTCGGAAAAAAAATTCGATGATTTTGAATGATTTGCAACCAATATCTTTCTTGTTCTTCATAAATATACTGGTATGTTTCAACCAGGCTGCGGCCACATAGTTTAAGGACTTCACGGTCCACCTATACAAATACAAAGAAATAGTTTTAAGTCATTACGGACTAAGGGTTTCATAGGATAACCCATAACACCAAAACAGTTTACTGTCATGTTTAGGACGAGAGTAGTTTAAGGACAATTATGGTCCGATCCTTGAAGAACTTCTTTCTTGAAACTCTTTTGATTAACTTCTGATTATCGCTCCGCTCCTGGGTATATTGAAGACTCTCTGCAGCTACTTCATCCAAATCATGTCCTGCAGGGATTAGATCATTGGACAGCCAGCGTTCTTCTATGATGATAACTTTGCGACTTTCATATCTTCTTCAATTAAGCTTCGCAATTGAACTTCTTGTAAACGGATCCTTGCAGAATACTAATCATCTTCCATTGTTGAATACTTGTGCTCTTTGATGTCCAATAAACAAATCCAATGTAGCAATGACGCTGCGATTTCTTCAACTTTGTACTTGACGATTTTCTTCCTAAAGATTACTTTTGATAACGCAGATGTAGAACTGCAAACTTAGTTTTATATCATTTCGGATATGACTTTCTTCAATTATCTTTGTTTAGACTTAACCACTTCTCTTCATGTCCATGGCTTGAATACTTGTCTGATAAAATCAAATCTTAAACTTGACATCATCCCCTCTTCAGGGGTGACCTTTCTAGCGAATAGACTTCTTTCTTGCTAAATCTTCATTCGATATGCTCGATGGAATAAACCACCCTAGTTTCCTGCTAGAAATTCTCTTGTTTCGTTCTTGATTCGATTTCCGATATCTGCAAATAGAACCTAAAAGCTCTGAGAGTGAACCATCAAATATCCTCCAAATCTTCTACGAATGGTTATGCTCGACTTGTCATTATCATCGATCTTCTCGATTTCTTCTAGATTCGTTTTCACAGATTACGATTTGCTCTTTTCTGCGTCTACTCAGTTTTTAACCCTTTCATCTGCTTACTAAGAGACTTCCTTGTCTTTCAATTACTTCCTGTCTACTTATGAGAGCTGAGGCTCGATCACTTTCGTCTAAGTTCATCTACTAGATAGTTTAATGTCATTTCGGACCCTTGATATCTGGAAATATAAACATCTTGACTGGACCAGAGTAAATCATCGCATATCCTCCTAGATCTTCACAGTACGATTGGTTACGCAGCGAGGCAATATCACTAGTCATGTTCATCGATCTTCTGAATCCAATCTTGACATTGATTCCCAGATAAGGCGCTACATAGTTTAATGACGTCGCGGTCCTACCTAGTTTATAGACATCATGGTCTGTTCATCCTAGAACAAAAACTCTTCGTCTGATAAGTTCTCAGTCTTGTTTTGATCTTCCTCATCCAAGGATTTCACGATCAACTTCATTGAAGGCTTTTGTTTTGACAATAGAATTCTTGCTCTTTGGATTACTTTAGTTTTAGAACTTCTTGGTTCACCATTACGATCGTTTTGTACCAATGGTTATGAGACACCGTAAAACTCCAAGACGGATTTGACTCCACAGTTTGACGATACCTGAAAACATAATTCGATCTGTAGACAAAAACTTCAAATGGCAGCGAAAGCCTAAAAGCTTCGCCCAAGATCTAAAATAACTGATGTTTTGCTTGATAAAGCCGGTTAAACGAATGACTTCAGTTCAGTGATGATCTTTTAACAGTGCTTTTTCTACCAGAGACTTCAGCAGAGGTTATCAGTTTTCGTTCACGATTCTTCTAAAATGACAGTGTACACATCTATATGAGGGTTTCCGTGTGCACCCACAATGATGCCTAGGATTTTCCGTTCTTCTTTTATATTATGTCGGTTAAACGATAGTTGCTAGCTTGTAACAATTTCTGGCCTTATGACAGTTTCGGCTTCATCGCTTTTCCTGTGTTCATCGGTTACGAGGGACTGGGGTTATACGACACCCGAAAACTAAGGGAGGGAGAGAAGAAAAGGCAGTTTAAGGATGTACCTGAGATCCTAATGATACATATAGGTACCGAGGCCTTTTACCAATATGCCCATATCTAACGACACCTATAGGGCACCAGAGTATTAACGAGTTACTCACTCCCTTACGAACTAGTTTCCCTATGTCCAAAACCTTTTAACAACATGTTTAGGTCACAAACGGTTTTCTGACATGTTCAGGTCTCAACGAGGGTTTCTCAGGATTACCCACAACTCTGTAACAGTTTAACGACATGCTAAGGTCCTAGACAGTTTAAGGACTTATCAAGGTCCACAGATTACTGGTTCGAACGGCATAAAACTCCTCGATTGTACTAGCAGTTTTAGCGACGTGCTGAGGTCCCAAGCCGTTATTGTTCTTTTATTTATTTTCTGTGTAATGACATGAACACCCAAAACGAATGAGGCATTCACTGGTGTATGTTTTCTTCTATGCCCGAAGACCAGTATAGTAGTCTTGAGCAAGTGTTACGTTCACAGTTCCTACAAATCAGTCGGTGACGTTGACCTGATGTTCGGGCCGGTTACGGTTGTCGGTTGCGATAAGGTTAATGGCTCTAACCCTAAAGTAGGGGCTGGCTTGTCGTTGTGATTGATGATGATGGATAAAAAATGGCAATGATAAGAAGGGAATGTCAAGCCAGGAATCAAGTAGCCACTTGATCTACGATTGCAGATAACAGGAGATAAGATACAAGTGCTCAAGACTGAGGGTCTTGAGACAGAATGTACTACTGTATAAATACTATCTAGAAGTGCACACGGACCAGGTCCAGGGCATAGGGAAATACTAAATATAGGAATGGGCATAGGGTGTGCTTACTGAGAATATGACCAAGCGGGCCATGTGGAAGGGGTGTGGATCAAGTGGAGGTGATGAGGAATGAAAGGGAAGGATGTCTAAATATAAATAGCCGGTCAGGGACAATGGAGATTAAATCATACCCTCAACCATGAGGCTGAGGAGATCCCATCTAGAGTTCTGCCACGATCAGATCTGACCCTCTTCTGGATCGAGATCAGATTCATCGGAGATCCGATCGGGAGATACCATCTGTTATCTGAGATACTAGATCCAACCATAAGCTGTGTTCCCAACCATAAGGCAATAGAATATTAAATAATGCTTAACCATAACCTAGGGTTTATCCTTGTTTGGCAATGAAGTCCCACGGTCACGTGCTTGTCAGGTGACTGCTCGATAGTGTTTGTAACACTAAGTCCTCTTTCTGTTATGAATATAACATTCACTAGCAAAAAAGTCACATGACAAGCACATGACTGTGAGACTTTATTGCCAAACAAGGATAAACCCTAGGATATGGTTGAGTTATTTATTAAGATTTTCCCTTGGGTTTAGGCACAGCTTATGGGGTTGAATCTAGCATCTTAGATAACAGGTGTTCTCCCAATTATATCTCTGATAAATCTGGATCTAGATCTAGATGAGGATCTGATCTGATTGTGGCAGATCTCTAGATGGGATCTCCTCAGCCTTATAGCAGAGGGCATGGTTTAATCTCCACTTACCCTGAACCCTGATCTTCCATTCTACATAGTCTCTTACCATATGGTCCATTGATCATACCCTTTATCCTTACCCTATGTCCTACTTCTATTTATGGTAATGTGCTGGACACACTGGGTGATCTGTGCATGACTGAAATTAGTATAAGTAGCAGATAGTTCCTTGGTTTCAGCTCCCCAGCCTTAACCACTTGTTTATCTTGTATATTATCCTCTTAGTGCTGCCTATCAATATAGGCTAGTCTTTGAGTCCTAACTTGTGCTATGGCTCCTCAGAAGTTGCTACCCTGAGTCCACACACTGCTTTTTATTCTATTCAATCCAAATCTGACAATGAAACCAATGTACCCTTTTAAGGCAGACTGTTTAGGGTTAGGATGGGTTGTTCAGAGATCAACACTGTAACACTTTCCTATTTAAATCTCTTTAGCCCATTTCACTTCTTTTATCTTATCTTATCTTATCTTATCTTATTTACCTCATCTTATCTTCTTCTATCTTATCATGGTTCTATGTCATGTGTTCTGGTCTAGCCTGGCCTAGATCTTTCATTTCATTATAGCATAGCCTTTTATAATGTCATGGCCTAGTTCTCTGATATTATACCTCATTGCTACCTTGCTTTCCTTTTACTCTTTACTTCTTATCTGCCATTGGTTTCTATTTAGTTTCCCTTTGCCCTATTTCCTTATTTAGCTTTGTTCTCTGTATACTAGCTACCTTATGTACTCCTCATGGCCTGGTCCATGCACAGTAGATAGCAATATATAAGGAAGAGCAAGAGCATAGACTGGTTCTTCAATCTAGAGCACTTGTTCTCTTGTTTTCTTGTTTTCTTGTGCTTGCTAGGCTGCCACTCCTTTGTTTCCTTTAGTATGGGCATCTCCTAAGGTTATTCTCTCTTGATTTAGTTAGAATCCATAACATAACTAGCTTAACTTCAATCTTCTATCTCTTTTTCTGTAAATTAGGACACTGGTTGTGTGTAAGAGCATACCACATAAAATAAAGTCAAGTTCCATTTAATCCCTTGCCTCTAAAGTTCCCCAAAGATTTCTAAAGTATATTTGTATCTAATAAAAGATCAAGAAGTAGCTAGAGGAGTAGGACTTTGGAACTATGATATGGCCTGCTGTCATATCCCAGACCTCTGACCGAAATTCCAACCCCATTCTGACCTGGCTTACAATTGGTCTTTGCATCTAGTAAGCCACTCTAGCCCTCTAACTCCCCTCCAGGCAACTCCAGCCCTCCATCACCATTCCAGTCTTTCCCAGCTATGCATATACACTTTCTGCTCCTTAGCATTATATACTCTCCCAGGCTTCCACTCCCACTCTGCCCCATTCTGCTTCTAGTCTATTTCTGCTCCAGTTATGTACTACCCTAGTTCCCCTTCATTATCTCCAGACCATCCCAGTATAACTCCATTACCATTCCTGATCAGTTACTATTACCATCATTGTTACTATTTCTGTTCTGTTTCTGTTCCTTGCTTTCTCCTGTTTCATCCTGTCACCCTTCAGTTTCAGTCTGACATGATTGGACATTGTCTTCCCTGACATATTCATTCATTTTCTAGATATCTAGATATCTGCTTCACTTCTGAGTTTGCACTTGTGTTACATCCCATGCCAATGGGTCAACTCTGCTTTGTTCTGATACAACTCCAGGTGTTCTTATGCTTTAAGCTGCATGTTTCCTAGTTCTCCTTACCTCCATTGTCTCCTACCTCATGATTAACTACAACTTTACCTATACTAACTCCATACCATTCTAATACAACTCTGTTGTTCCTTCAACCTTACTTGCTGTTCCTGTTTCTTTGTGCCACATTTCTCCCTGTTGTTACTTAGTTTCAGTTTGACATTATTCAACGTTGTCTCCTCTGACATCTCCATTCGTATCCAGGATGCATTGGCACCTGCTTCGCTTATGAGACAACTCCTTTCATACCTCCATTCCCTTCTTAGATAATCTGTCTCCCTAAGGTATATAAGCACTGAAGTTTGGTATCTTGGACTTCAGTTGGAATATCAACCATAATACAATGCTACGATTCCCCCAGACCCCTTCAGCCTCACAACTTGACATCATACCCTACCCTGAAGTCCCTTAACTTATTCCATGGCTTAATATCATGCCTCTTATTGGGAAAAGCCCTCTGGCCAATCCCAACCCTCTGTGTTTCCAACCCCTCCACAAATTGGGACACTTGGTACTGGCATAAGGGTGCACCACATAAGGTGAAGCCAAGCCCCATCCGCTCCAGAGTTATCTGGAGTACCCCTGAATATGTCGAAATGTTTATAACAACTTGTCTCATTTCATTACACTTCTAGATAGTTCTGCCTCTCTGAGATATAAGTACTGTAGTTTTGTATCTTGTACCTCAGTACAAATATTGACAAAAACAACAGAAACACCCTCTTGTCATCATCCTCACTCTGCTTGAGCCCTTGGGCTTACTCTGACCCTCCAGGTTACTCCAGAGTACCTTCAAGGTCAAGCAATATTCTTAAAGAAGTCACAAGGTCTTGCCCCCATGACTAGGCTTGACTCTTCTTGTCCTGCCTGTCCCTCCTGTTGAGCATAGAGACAGCCTTTTAACCCACCTCTGACATCTATGTAAATCAGAACAATGGAAAGTGCAAGGGTGCACCATATAAGGTGAAGCCAAGTCCCATTTGACCATTGAAACCCTTCCTAGATTCCCCCCAAAGCCCTCCAGAGCCCTTTGGAGTTCTGACCTTCCTTTAGCATCAAGGATTTCATTTAAAAAAGAAACTGGTTAAAAGTATACTTATCTTGGTATAGATTTTAACAGTCTCCTTTTAGTGGAATGAAAGTTTTAACACCTGCATAGTTTCCAGACCTCATTACTATTGAATATCTCTGGTAGTATCTCAAGAAAAGGCTTGCTGAGTATAAGATCCTTTTTAAAGAAATAAAGATGCTTTGAAATAAAATTAAAATGAAGTGAAAGAAAATACCAGTGAAGAAGTGTCAAGGATTGACTAAAAGTATGCCTAGAAGGGTCAAAGCTGTTGTAAACTTGACTAGCATGCATTAGCTTTCCATTTATGGTAAAACTTACATAAGCTTAGAGCATACACTTCATACCATTTTCTAGTTTATGTTCTCAGTAGCTTGACATCTACTGAGAGTAAGCCCTATTTTTATAGGCACTTACTACTATACTAATCTACCTTAGTTCTCATAGGTAGTATGTTATAATGCACTTTTTCAATTTTATTCTTTTTAAACTTATCATCTTACTACTGTAGCTCTTCACATTGTCACATCACGTGACCATTTCACATCTTCACACTTTTCACATCTTTCACATCTTCACATCTTCACTCTTTCACATTTCACATCTTCATATGGCACAAGTCTAGAGCAATCTAGACTCTGATATCATACCTCATGTTTGATATATGTATTTCCAGGTCCCTGCTCCTTTATTGCTATTGGTTGGCTTACTATACATTACTTTAGGGCCAGTGCCATTTACATGGTCTGTGCACACACTGTAGCAATATATAAGGAGGTTGGCTCAAGCCTGGATTCTTCCAGTCTTGTGCACTTGAACCTTTCAGTTCTAGTTCTCTTTTGACTTTTATCTTTTGCTTTATTGCCTAGTTCAGTGCCACTAGTCTAAAAGCACTACTCAGGACTCAGGAAGGATTAGCACACACCAAGGTTGGGTAGGTCAACACATCAAGAGTTGCATATTATAGTACTTCTAATATTAGTAGCTTAATATCTACTGAGGTTTTCATAGGTTATTATAATTTCACTTAGCTCTACATAACTGTTATATCCCATGCCAATGGATTAACTCTGCTATGTTCTGATGCAACTCTGGTTACTTCTATGCTTTAAGCTGCATGTTTCCTAGTTCCCTTTACCTCCATCTTCTCCTACCTAATGATTGATTACAACTTTACCTATACTAACTCTGTACTATTCTGATACAACTCCATTGTTCCTTTGATCTCACTTTCTATTCCTGTTTCTTTATGCCACATTTCTTTCTGTTATTACTTAGTTTCAGTTTGACATTATTTGACATTGTCTTCTCTGACATCTTTATTTGTATCCAGGATGTATTGGCACCTGCTTTGCTTATGAGACAAATTCTTTCATACCTCCATTCCCTTCTTAGATAATCTGTCTCCCTAAGGTATATAAGTACTGGAGTTTAGTATTTTAGACTCCAGTTTGAATATCAACCATAATACAACATTATGATTCCCCCCAGACTCCTTCTGCCCCACAACTTGATGTCATACTCTACTCTAAAGTCCCTCAACTTATTTCATGGCTTAACATTGTGCCTCTTGTTGGGAAAAAGCCCTCCAGCTGATCCCAAACCTTCAATAGTTTCTAATCCCCCTGTAAATCGGAGCACTCAGTACTAGCATAAGGGTGCACCACATAAGGTGAAGCCAAGCCCTGTCCACTCCAGAGTTATTTGAAGTACCCCCAAAGTATGTTGAAATGTTTATAATAGTATATTCAAACTCCCACTTGTGCTGATACTGCTATCATGTCTATCCATGTAACCAGAGCTCACTCCCACACTGTCCTAGATCAGTTTAAGAGCTTCTCTGCTTGTTGTGTACCAGGCTCAGCCTCACAGGCTCCTGCTCCCTCCTACTCATCCATATCCAGTGCTCAAGTTGATGAAGTCCCTGATGGTTCCAAGGTTCCTCAACCTCCCCACACCCCTGACAATTATGGCACCCAGTCAGGAGTACCAAATGAACCTGGAAATGACCCCTCCAATGAGTATTCCAATATTCCAGAGGATGACCCTGAATCTTTTTTAGACTTGAAACCTATTTCTATTCACCATGACACTATCACCAATCTCGCTAGCACCATTCATGGATTAGCTCGCTCTTCCTGTTGTACCCCTGAAACATCGCAGTGAACCAAAGTACAGGAACCAGACCAGTTCGACAGAACTGATCCCTGGAAGCTTCACATTTTTCTAGTGCAGTATAAATTAAATTTCCAGGATCATCTCAAAGCCTTTGCCAATAACTGAGCCAAGGTCACTTATACTCAGTCCTACCTTAAGGGCATGGCATTGGAATGGTTTGAGCCTAACCTCCTCCTTACTGAAGATCCTGACTTCTGCCCCTTGTGGATGGACAATTATAAGGAGTTTGTTCAGGAACTCCAGACCAACTTTGGACCCCATGACCCAGTCAGAGATGCAGAGCACCAGCTAGACCAGTTAACTATGAAGGATGGTCAACGAATCAACAAATATGTAGTTGAGTTTAACAGAATTGCATCTCAAGTCTGGGGCTATGAAGAAGGTGCCCTCTGCCACTATTTCTATAATGATCTGCCAGACCACATCAAAGATGACCTTTCCTGTATTGGCAAGCTGCCAACACTCATTGAGCTGTGCCAGCTGGCATAGACCATTGACACTTGCTACTGGGAGTGCAAATCTGAACTCAGCTGACAAGGAAAGTCGTCTTATCTGTTCAAGTCCTCCAATAAATCCACCATATCCTCCACTTCGACCTCTGGCCCTAATGAATCAAGGAACAAGTCAGCTAATTACCCTGGCTCCTCCAAGTCATTCATTCCCCAGAAATAGGACTTATCATCCAAGCTTGATAAGAATGGTAAGCTTACTACTAAAGAATGCAAGCATCAACTGGAAAATCACCTCTGTTTGTTCTGTGGAATTGCAGGGCATATAGCAAAGAACTGCCCCAAGTCTTCCTCCAAGATGGCCAAAGCTCATGTGGCCAAAACCTCTGCTCTAAAAACCAAACCAGAGGCCTCTGTCTCAAAGGCAAAAAAATAGTCTGCAGCCTTTGAGACTCCACATGGGCTGGAGGTTGTGTTAATCCTTCCCATGCTTTACTGGAGGTTAAACTTAATGCATTTGTTCTGTTAGATAATGCTTCACTTATGCCTCTCATCACCCTTGTTTCACATGAAATTCCTCTGTTTTCCACCCTGATTGACTCCAGTTCTTCAGACTGCTTCATAGACACCAAGTTAGTCAGTACTTACAATCTTCTGACTTATTTCATTCCTCTGTTGCAGCTCTGACTATTTGATGGCTCTTCCAATTCTATGATTATGAATGCCATTGATCTTTCTGTTTGTTTTGACACCAGTAATATTACTCTGATGACATTTTATGTCACTCCATTGAATGAATCTAGTTCTCTTGTTCTAGGACACAACTGGCTTGCCTGCTACAATTCATTGATTGATTGGATATCAAGTTGTATCTCATTTCAATCATCTGAACCAAACATGCCAATACTCCCAAGCTTACCTTCACAGCCTCCAGTTTCTCTGACCCAAGCTAACTCCAAACCTGATTCACCATGTTCCCATCACCCCAAACCTCTGTTGATTGAGCTACTTAACTCATCAGCCCTCACATGTACCTGTAGCCTTGATGGCTTAGTCCTGTTCTATCTGCAGCTCCAATCCCCAGAAAGTCATCTCCATTCTGCTTTCATTGCTTCTCCTCCAGCCAATCTTTCCAGCATTCCCCAGAAATACCATGACTTTGCCAATGTGTTTAGCAAAAACAAGGTGTCTACTCTTGCCCCTCACCACAAATTTGACCTGAAGATTGAGCTGGAAGAAGGCACCTCACTGCCTGTCAGCACCATCTATTCTCTATCACCCTCTGAGCTTAAAGCACTTAGGACTTTCCTGGACAAACATCTTGCTACCAGTTTTATCCTACCCTCTGTATCTGCTTACACTGCTCCTGTCCTCTTTGTCCAGAAGAAAAATGGATCCCTCCAGTTGTGTGTAGATTTCTGAGGCCTCAACAAGATCACAAAGAAAGACCACTACCCCCTTTCACACATCTCTGATCTCCTTGATGCTCCAAGCTGCACAACCATCTATATCAAACTCAACCTTAGGCACACTTACCATTTAGTTCATATTGCTGAGGGCAATGAATGGAAAATCTTTTTCTGTATGCACTATGGCTCCTATGAGTGGCTTGTTATGCCATTTGGGCTCACCAATGCTCCTGCAGCTTTCCAGTGGTTTATCAATTCTATCTTTGCCAATCTTCTTGATGTTTTGGTAATCATTTATTTGAATGATATCCTAATTTTCTCTGCTGATCAGACATTGCATACCGAGCATATCTGCAAAGTCCTCCACTGCCTCTGAAAGCACAGCCTCTTTGCTAAACCTGAGAAATGCGAATTCCATACCAATTCCACTGAGTATCTTGGGTATCTACTCTCTCCTTCTGGACTCATGATATCCCCTGACAAGGTTCAATCCATCCTGGATTGGCCCAAGCCTTGTAAGATTAGGGATATCCAGTCCTTCCTCAGTTTCACTAACTTCTACCACCACTTCATCTGGGGCTACTCTGACATCATCATTCCCCTGACTCACCTCACCCACAAGTCTGTTCATTGGGATTTTGATGCTTCTTGTCATGCTGCTTTCCAGTGCCTCAAGGATGCTTTTACTTCTGCTCCTATGTTGACCCATTGGGTCCCCAATGCTCCTCTCATTGTTGAGACTAACATCTCTGACTATGTTATAGCTGGAATCCTCTCACTCCAGTCCCCAGACAATGAGGTCCACCCTGTCACTTTCTTTTCCTGTACACTCACTATGCTGGAACTCAACTATGATACCCATGATAAGGAGCTCCTTGCTATTTTCACTGCATTCAAGACCTGGCATCATTACCTTGAAGGTTCCAATTCTCCAGTGAATATTGTTACTGATCATAAGAACCTGGAATATTTTGCTACATCTAAACTTCTGACCTACCAGCAAGCCTGGTGGTTGGAGTTTCTCTTCCAGTTTAATCTGATCATCTGTTTTCATCCTGGCCATTTAGGTGCTAAATCTGATGCTCTAACTAGACAATGGGACATCTATCCCAGTGCAGGGAATGGTGACTATGCCCTCATCAATCCACATAACTTCCAGCCCATGTTCATGCAGAAACAACTTGCTGCGTCCCTCCAGACTTCCATCCTAGTATCTCTGGTTTTCCAGTCCACATTCCTCTTTGACATCAAAACTCTCCATTATGACATCATCTCAGCACTCCCTTCTGACTCAACTGCCTCTATTCACTGTTCTGGTACCCTCCTGTCTGACTCTCATTGGTCTAGAGACCCAGAAGGTTTCTTGCATGTGGACAACTGCATCTATGTCCCCAATGCTTCTGACCTTCAACTCCAGGTCCTCCACTACAAGCACAACCACCCCTTATCTGGACACTTCAGTCAGAATCGGACACTGGAGCTCATTTGCCAAGAGTATACCTGGCCTGGCATTCAAGCATTTGTCAAGAAATACATTTCTTCATGTACAGCTTGCACCTGTGCTAAGGTACCCCATCACAAACCCTATGATTTCCTCAAGCAGCTCCCCATTCCAGAAAAGCCATGGAATTCCATCTCTATGGATTTCATCAAACAGCTCCCGGCTTCCTCTGGTCACTCTGCCATCCTTGTTGTGGTAGATCATCTATCAAAGCAGTGTGTCTTCATTCCTACAGATGACAAGGTAATCTCCCCAGAGCTTGCTAAACTCTTCTTACTCCATGTGTTTTCCAAACATGGAGTTCCCTCCCACATCACCTCCAATCAAGGTTCCGAGTTTGTTTCCCATTTCTTCCATTCTCTGGGTCAAGCCCTCAATATCTGTCTCCACTTTACCTTCAGGTATCATCCGGAGGGTGATAGTCAAACCGAGTGAATGAACCAAACCCTGGAGCAGTATCTACATGTTTATTGCAACTATTAGCAGGACAACTGGTCCAACCTCCTGCCTCTCACAGAGTTTGCTTATAACAATGCCCCTAATGCTACCACAGGTATTTCTCCTTTCTTCACCAACAAGGGCTACCATCCAAACATCTCTGTGCACCCAGAATGTGATCTCACCTCCACCCAAGCTCAAGAATATGCCATAGACCTCAACTCTCTCCATGCCTTTCTTTACGAAGAAGTAGCTGCCACCCAAGTCAGATATCAAGGACCTGCAGATGCCCAATGATCTCTGTCACCAGACTTTAAAGTAGATGACCAGGTATTTATCAAGGCCAAGTACTTTAGGATTATGTGGCCTTCCAAGAAACTCACTGAAAAGAACTTAGGTCCTTATTCCATTATTGCTCAGGTGGGCTCATTGTCCTTCACACTCCATCTCCTGGAGAACATGAAGTCCATTCATCCAGTCTTTCATGTTTCTCAACTTGAACCCTCTGTCCCCAATGTGATTCCAGATCACATGCAACTACCTCCACCCCCAGTTGAGATTGATGGTGAACTGGAGTTTGAGATTTCTGAAATCCTAGACTCAAAGATAAATTGTAGGTGAAGGAACTGCAAATTACTATATTTGGTTAAGTGGTTAGATTATGAGGATACTGATGAGGAGACCTTGTGGCTCCTGGCTACTGAATTAGGGCATGCTTCAGAGATCATTAAGGAGTTTTATCTCTGTTACCTGGACAAACCCAGGCCATCTTATGATTAACCAAATGTAGTGGATCTAGTGGACCCTCTACCTATTCTAAGACTGTTTTTTCCATCTCCTTGTCTACCACCAAAATTTCGCCAACCTCCACACAAAGTTCCGACAGCTCTGCTGTCACCTCGTCCTCCTCCCCATTCTTGCTCCCCAAACTCCCAGCTTTTCTGGTCTCCTCTGCCCATGCCATCCCCAATGCATCAACCAGCCACTCCAGCAGCTGGTTCTTGCATTTGGCCTCTTGCCATACCTTCTGGCCCACCTCTCTTATTGATGCCCCCATCAGGCAATAGCCCTCAGCCACTTGCTGAAGATCCTCCTCTGTCTCCTCGGAGTCTGCCCTGCTATTGGGCACCCCTTTCTCTCCTACCTTTCATCTCCACTTCCTCTCTGGCTTCTTCTGGCTAGGGTATACACACCTCACCTTTGCCTCTATACAGGCAAGGCATGATGTCAACTTGCCTGGGCCCCCCTGGCACTCCAGTTCCTGGTTGTTGCACCTCAGACACCCCAGTCCCTCTTCCACTCTCCTTTTGCCATTGCCACTACTGGACCCCACCTTCTGAGCTTAATGAATTTTCTCCACCTAAGCCAGTGTTAGAGTGCTTGATCCTGACCCCACTTCCAATACTCACCCATTTCTGGACTGCTGCCACTGCTTTCCAAGCCTCCTCCACTTTCTTCCAAGCCTCCTCCTCTCTCCTCACTTTTTCCTACCACTTCTGCTTAGCATACTTCACATCACCAAGCTCCTCTTCATCTTCAATGCACTCCTCCAGGCACTCATCAGATCAGGTGTGAATATCAGTGAATGAAGACATAATGAAGAATACCAGTGTAAAAGTCTCTGGGGTGGTATTTGCTTTTATGGTTTTCTGGCCAGCTAAACTCCGATGTCCACTCCACTCACTTATTCATCAAGAGCACATGCTTCACAGCCTTCAGGGGTTCAGGCCTTAAGAGGGGAATACTGTCATATCCCATGCCAACAGGTCAACTCTGCTATGTTCTGATGCAACTCCAGTTACTTCTACGCTTTAAGCTGTATGTTTCCTAGTTTCCCTTACCTCTGTCTTCTCCTATCTAATGATTGATTACAACTTTACCTATACTAACTCCATACCATTCCAATACAACTCCATTGTTTCTCCAACCTCACTTTCTGTTCCTGTTCCTTTGTGCCATGTTTCTCCCTGTCATTACTTAGTTTCAGTTTGACATTATTCAACATTGTCTCCTCTGACATCTCCATTTGTATCCAGGATACATTGGCACCTGCTTTGCTTATGAGACAACTCCTTTCATACCTTCATTCTCTCCTTAGATAATCTGTCTCCCTAAGGTATATAAGTACTGGAGTTCAGTATCTTGGACTCCAGTTTGAATATCAACCATAATACAATGTTATGATTCCCCCCAGACCCTTTCTGCCCCACAACTTGACATCATACCCTACTCTAAAGTCCCTCAACTTATTCCATGGCTTGATGTCATGCCTCTTGTTGGGAAAAAGCCCTCTGGCCAATCCCAAACCTCCAATAGTTTCTGACCCCTCCATAAATCAGGGCACTCAGTACTGGCATAAGGGCACACCACATAAGGTGAAGCTAGGCCCTGTCCACTCCAGAGTACATCGAAACATTTATAACAACAACACTCTTTTTCAACAAAAGCAGTTCTTAAGGCAAAGGGAGGTTATATCAAGTACTAATTATACTCTAATAATCAAAAGCACATAAAGCATTTCAATGGAGTCTCTGTTTTCAAATGGTTATATCTTCACAGCCATTGGGCCAAATCACTTGATTTAAGAGCTAAATGGTAGTCAAGAGTAAGTACTATATTTGACCTTACCAAAGCAAAATGACATTCCCACAGATGTTTGCAGGGTGCTTTATACCCCAGATTTAGATTAGATATTGGAATGCTTTTTGAAGTCACTGTAACAGAATGGTCATAAGAAAGGTGAATATATTTCAATAAAATATGTCACAAAAGAAATAAAGGAGGCAGAAATAAGAAGTGGTCAAATGATTGCACATAATGGATAACAGACAGGGCAGAACTACTTGTGTGATTGTTCATATTCTAACAATAGACTGGTGGTAACTGCCTGATTACAGTGCATGTGATATCATAATATCACATGTATCATGCATTACGACACCTTTACTTGACACTATTTTTGACAGTGTCTACGTGTCGTCAAATCCAGTCTACTTCACCCTTGCTGTCTTGAGACAAGCCCGACATAATAATCTCTTACACACTTGTTGTAGCCCCAAGGTAAAGCCACCTCTCACATCTCCGAAACTGTCTCCTGTCTTCTGAGCACACTCGTAGTGAACCACCGACGACCATCTTATGATCTTGCCAGCCACCCAGTGGCAACCCATCGTTTGTCGCTTGCCACTTACGTTCTTTGAGTTATCGCACGGCTCTACGTCCATCCGAACTAGAAACCCCAACACCCGGCCGTCACCATGTTCGGTAACCTCTGGTCCTCGACTCAGAAGCAGAACAGCATGCCCATGCCCACACCTCTTACACTTAAACGCTCGATTGCCATATTCCCTGAATATCCACCCCATTCGGCACAAGATGTGCGATGGGAGCACGTCAAACAGGGGTCGCCTCCGTCGCCCGATGAGGCTACCTTTGAGCGTATCGAACACAGCCAGGTGGACAGTAGTGCTGACAGCCCACGTGTGGTGTCGCCGCCGGCCTCATTCGCCCAGCGGCGGGGGGAAAGAAGCCGAGTGTGTCAGCGGTCCGGGGCATCGTTCACGGCACAGCGCAAGCCAGAGAGTGTGCATAAGTGTCCCCCACTCCCGTCTCTCCACTCCCATAGGGAAGCGCTCGATTCCTTTCTCACCACACAGCAGGGTGAGCCAGAGAGCGAACCTGAGTGGTGGGACCGGACTTCGATGGACTCTCGATCTGGTATCCTCCTAGACTGGGAGGGGGAGAAGAACGATTCTTCCGTGACGAACTATGGACGAGAAAAGGAGAAAGAGACCGAGGTGGCTACTCACGCTGTGATGGATGCACTCAAGGAAGAGAACTCAAAACTCAAAACCATGCTCCGGCAAGCGACACAACAGCTGGAAGCCACACAGGAAGGCACGAAACAGGAGCGCTCGCAGATGCAGTCCGAGGCGGAAAAGCTAAGGAGGAACTGAATGCCTCTCGCGAGGCACTCATGCGGGAGGTAGAGAAGTCGGAGGCAGAACTTCAGGAACATGTTAAACGGGTTCAGGACCTGACTGCTAGTCATGAGCGCGCACAGGAAGACAGGGAGTCTATCACGGAGAATCTCAATGCGGAGATCGAGTGGCTCAAGTTAACGCACGCAAAAGAGGTTGAACAGCTGAACTCCGCGCAGGAAGAGATGAAACAAGAGTGCTCCGAGATGCAGACTGTGCAGTCCGAGGTGGAAAGACTGCATGGAAAGTTGACAGCGGCTCGTGAAGCGCACCAGCTAGAAGTAGAAAAGTTGAAAGCGGACCTGCAGGAGCAAGTTCAACTGGCTGAGCGCCTGACCGTTGACTGCAATTGCCTACAGTCCACCAAACAGCACCTCACCATCGAGATCGAGCAGCTCCAGCTAGCGCACACAAAAGAAACAAAACAGTACAAAATAGCGCTCGAGGAGTTCAGTCTTGGTCGGATGCAGGCGCGCTCAGAATTGCAAGAAGTCAGAGAGTCGATCAAAAAGTCAATCGACGCACACACACTCAAACTGGATGAAAGGGTTCACGAGATAGATGCCCTTCACCGCGAGCTCTCCAATGTGAAGGATTCGAATGGAACTCTCAAAGCAGAGATCAAGCAGCTCAAGCTAACGCATGCAAAGCAAGTCGAACGGTTGGACGCCGAACGGGAAGAAATGAAACTGCAGCGTTCGGAGATGAAGAGTCGGGTGGAAGGACTGAAGCGAGAGTTGAATGCTGCCCGTGAGGCGCACAAACGCGAGGTGGAGGAATTGAAAACGGACCTGAAAAAGCATGTTAAACGGGTCGAGCACCTAACCACTAGTCGCGAGCTCATACGGAAGGAGAGGGAGGTCATCAAAGGGAACTTCACTGCCGAGATCGAGAAGCTCAACGCGGCATCAAAAAAGTTAATTTGACCTGACTCTGCAAAAGGTCAGAAAATTGCGCGACACATTCTCCCTTGAGTCGGACAAAGGCCTTTGCGAAATGGAGACCGTTCTCTGCGAGCTTTCCAACATGAAGGATTCGGATGCGGAGCAAAAGCAACGTTTGGACACTCAAAGCAAGGTGCATGCGAAAGAATACTTAACATTCTTAACGTTGAGAAAGATTAAACACGGGTATCAGGAATGTGTGTGGCATACGTATGGTCATGACACAGCGCGAAACCCGACATGCCAATCACAAACTGGCAAGAGTGGGACCTGAGAAGTATCCGCCGTTTTTTGTTGGACATCTTCTGCTCACAAGGATACATAACATCTGCTATTTGAAAGCCATCTCAAATTGGCCATGATTCGGCTTGTTACAAGGACCTGACGAGTATACTTGACTCAGGGTATGCCATGTGTCGCATGTACGTACACTCCTTGTGCTGATCCCCGACCATGCAAGCCGCACTCGCCACGATGGCGCGAAGACGTTCTGATTCCCGACCGAACTGATGGAAACGTTCGCTCCCAGAGATCCCTGTAAGGTCAACATAACGATCTGTGGGTCACAGCGCGCGATCGCGTGGGTGGAAACACGGTGGGATGACACCTGGTGTGACAGTGAGACATATCAAGGTCTCCAGCATGTGCCAACGTTTCGACTAACTGGCTGCACACAGGCAGGAAGGACACCCCCCTTCATCATCACCGGTGTCACCGCCTCCTGTCGAGCCGTGCTTAGTGTATCAATATCGCCCGTTCTAACCCGAGGTAAAGCTAACTCTCGTATCCTAGATGGCGTGCCCTGTCGTCTGAGCATGTTCGCAACGACTGGTTTTATGATCAACCACCGACGGCCGTTTTTGCGCTTGATTTTTTCACCACCTAGTGACGATACGTCGCCTGCTGCTCGTCATTTACTGAGCGTCTCAACCCTTGGCCTCTCGCCCATCCCGAACAGGAGCCCAAACACCTGCTCGTCATCACGCCCAGTTATCTAGAAGCGGAAAGGCTGAAGGGAGAGCTAAATGCCGATCGTGGGGCGCACAAAGCAGAGGTGGAGATGCCCAAAAGGAACTTACGGCTGCACGTTCAGCTGGTTAAATACCTGACCGCTGATTGCGAACGCGTATGGAGTCCATAGAAGAGAACCTCACTGCGGAAATGAGTAACTGAAGCAAAAACACGCAAGAGAAACCGAGCAACTTGGAACGATGCTCGAGAAAGTCAACCTTGATCGAATTCAGCAGATTCAAAGCTTCAAAGAGTCAGATCATTGGTCGACGCGTATGCTCCGAAGCTGGACGAGAGCCTTCGTGAGATAGAGGCTCTCTGTCATGAGCTTTCCGAATCAAAGGATTCGACTGTGGAGGTCAAGTAGCGTCTGGACGTCCGGGACGAGACATCTCACTGTGCTCGAAAAGAACCGGCCCCTGGAGTTCAGAGGCTCGCAAATTTTCCTCACAATAGCTGATGTCTTGCCTAGCGCCAGTACCCTTCAGGACCTGAACGCAAAAGTGTTGTGGACCACTACATCCATGGCAAACTCCATGATCGAGTTGTTCCTCCATGAGACGACAACACAAGCGCCCCAAACAAAATATAGGGATAATCCCATTTCGATACAAATTACGTTCCAAGCGTGTCTGGCATTTCATCTGCGTTGGGTTGCACGTGCTTGGATGATTGACGGAGACTAAAAATATAACTGGTTCATAGGCGAAATCTACTAGAGCGTGCATGAAAAAGATGAGCAGTCGCTGACCGACGATTTGAAAGGTACACAACAGGAATACTCACCATATAATCAGAAGCACAGTCCACTACTTGTCGTTGGTGGGCCCCCCCCGCGTGCGCACACCCCGTCGACGTCATACAGCGACTCGCAGATCGCGGACAAGATAACCTCCTGTCTCAGTGATACCATCATGTCCCCTAGTTAAAGGCAAACCAGATCGTTGGAAAACTCTGTTACATTGAACGACCTGGAGATGATCCAAGTCCGGCTAGCGACCACTGTCGATGATCGGAGGTTTGACGAGGCAAGAGGAAACGACATTCCCAAAGTAGTCTGTACTACGAGTGTCAGGTGGCAGGGGGAGGACACAGGTGGAAACGACTAGTGAGGAAGGGGGAGAAGAAGGTCCTGCTCAAGCCCAAGGTCGCACTCTGGTCAGTCATTGATACCTTGACTGGGTGAATAAGGCGTGGTCGAAGGTCCGAGTCCCTCATATATTTGCGCCGTTGACGCGTTCTCGCGTCTGTTTCTGCATTGTTCCACGTTGTGCGATAGGATACGTTTCAAAGGCCAGCGCGTTGCGACCTGGCCAAGTGCTCTTGCCTTGTGGACGCAGAGTCATCAGAGCTGTTATAGAACGCGAGTCCGTGCTTGAGAACATAGACGAGGCCAAGTACCAGGGGGTGAGTCTGACCAGAGCCATGTGATGCCAGCACAATGTATCCCTCGAGTCGCGCTAATGCCAACCTTGGCGATCGTCGCAGCCTGAAGTTGGAAGGTAAGAAGGTGCCGTGTATTTCTCATACTTAATAGTCCAGCTCTTCCTTGATCTTTACTCGCTTCTCACAGTTACAACCATCATCATGCGGATTTTTCTTCCCTCCTTGCTCATCCTCGCCCATCTCCTTTGTCTATCGTTACCCACCAGTGCTGCCGTACTGGGGCGTAAGAGTATAGACACCGGGGCACAGGCGAACCATGAAGTTGCGAGGGGTGTCGACGGTAGGTACTTCACGTTTTTAGACGAAATTTTTTTTAAATGCGCCGTCTGGTGCACCAGGTACAATTGGGACACGCTCCTGGGCATGTGAGTACCGAGCCATCTAGACCAACCAGGGTGCTCAAGTTCATGCAGCATTCCTGAACCCATCCCACATCATCGACAGCATAAAGAGTAAGCGAACTCTGAACGCCTGCTTCAACTCTCACTCTTGTGGGTGGTAGATGCAACCCAGGCTCTAGTGGCACCCAAGGCAGCGCCGCCTGACTTTTGGGAAATGGCAAAGGAATACGAGCAAGCCTTGCAGGATGATGTCCTCCGAATGCTTGGAGACGCTGCCGAGTCCTTGGGTCTAGCAGCGTTTACCGACATTCCATCTACTGTGAATCACATCGTCGGACATACTGCCACTTTTCGCGACAACGTTGGGAACACCCTGGATGCACGTAACGTCACCTTGACGACATTCACTGGAGAGCTCCAAGTCGCTTTTATGGCTGTGATGAACGACCTGGGGGAGATTCCCGAAAAGGTACATGGTCACACTGAAAGGACGAAGATCGTGGACAAGGTTTTGAACGATGTCGTCCTGGCGTTCACTAACGTTAGCATGCACTTTGGAGTCGAGGAAGAGGTCGTTACGACGTATCTACTCGCTCTGAAGCCACATGTGCAGACGCTCATAGTCACCATCGGTCTGTCAATGCTACCTTGCGCACCGAGCATGGTTTGAACTCGCTAATTTGTCACATAGGCGACATCAACCAGCAGTATCCCGACCTTTTCCCTGTTCTCGCATTCAGTGTTGCTGTTTTGCTCATCCCACAACGCTGGATATTTGGCCCTGTCCTAGACGCATTAGGCTTCGGGATTATGGGTCCCATCGAAGGTCTGTTAAAGAGTTCTACGACCGCGCATCCCAAGTTCAACTGGACACTGCAGGTTCACTCGCTGCCTCGTTGCAACGCCTGATTTGGGGTGCCACAGTAAAACCCGGTAGCTGGTTTTCTCTGCTCCAGAAAGCCGGCATGGGCAAATACCCAAAGTGGAGTAGCTTCTTTACCAAGCTGTCCGCGTGGGTCGGCGGTCTGCTTGCCATGTTCATTCCTGGTTCCAAACACGAATGAGCGAGTCGCACTATTTCTTGGTCACTCTTCTGTTTCTTCTATTTTGCGTTACTAGAGTCGCCGAATCCATGAGGCGTACGTCGAGGCTGTACTGTTTTACCACCCAAAGCTTGGCAAGTTGTTCTCTTTGGTCTGCTGGACAATTCCTTGCAACGTGTCCCTTCGACCGTTTGATCCACAACCAGACCTGTCGATGTTTGGTCTGACGTTCAACCACGCGGTGACCGTTCGTGTCCAAGAGGCGATCTCCATCCGGGTCGCACCCGTTCACAGTTGGTATGATACGTACACACCATGCGATCCAGGCGATCCTGGCAGACACAAGTGAACTTCTAATCACGACGACCGTTTACAGTACCGCTCGGCGAGCAGGGAGGGAGGGCGGTGGGTCACCACCTACACAGTTACCTAACATTCCTCGATCTTGATCCTCCGCCTTTCACGAGCTTGAAAACGTCAAGGGAAAGGGCATCAAAACAAGCTGGACGTCAAGGAAGAGACATGGAACGAATGTACAGCACGACATACCGAACGACGCGACCTCGTCCGGGTCCGCTTCGTATTCTCTTTTAATGACGATCTCTGGTGATGCCCATTCGTCATCATTCGAGCACAAACGAGCCTCGAAAGCAGAATAAAACGAAAACGAAACGTACTGCGTGTGCTGGAGAGGGATCGAGGTGCACTTTCAGATGACGATGACGCTGTGGCGGTCGTACCTAGGAGGAACCTATCCACTTCGGCTGCTAGTTCTGCCGAGGGTTGATATCCTAAACATGCTGGGGGTGCGGCTTGGGACCCTAGATGAGCCCCTGGTCAACGGGGAAAGCAGTCAGATGACGAAAAATAGCCGACACACCCATGTTCGGTCGTCTTGTAGGGTCACATGTTGGTTGGCGAGCAGACGAGGGTTTTTGATCAGTTTGAGTAAGGAAGTCGAAAGCGTCGATGAGGGCTTGGGAGGGTCGATACTCTGTTGACACTCGGTCAGCAACCCAACTGTCCGATGCGAAAGATAGGGATTGGTGCCTAGGGGAAACGACATACGAGAGCCAGACCCGGAGGTCATCTTATGTTTAGCATCATCGTCCTCTATCTTTACCTCTGCGGGTTCCAGTTTGACTGGAAGCGAGAGTGTCGGTTCAAGGTCCTCGTTGCTTGCAGCGTCTTTTATGTCATCTTGACCGGGGTCGGGTGAGCGTAGTGCATTGAGGGCGTCCTCCTCTGCACAAAAGGGAATGGAACTAATGCTCGGGACAACGAAGAGAAATAAGCCTTACCCAGTTCATACGGGTCGAGTTTCTTGATAAATTTAGGGGGTGGTGGCGATACCCGAGGCGAGGATGCTTCCTCATGTTGGGCTTGTTGCTGTCCGAGTAATCGTGCATGTGAAGGCGGTTCATAGGGCATGAAAAGGCTGGTGGACTAGCGTTGTCGATTATGTCATGGAACACCCCGGCAGTTTCAGAAGGTACTCACCGCCGGATCTTGTGCCATGCGTTGCTCCCCAGATTCTGGCTGGTCGTGTTGTTCTGGGGGTGTCGGTGATGGCGTCACCGTTGACGGGGGCTGCAATGCTGGTGATCGTTGTTCCTGGTCTGAATTGTACTCATCGTTAGGCATTGGAGGGAGAACTGGGGGACGTGGGATGGGATGAACGAAGTTGGTGAGCGTGGATGGAGGCCGGGTCCACGACGGCGCCGGGTACGGAGATTTAGCGGGTACATTGTCAAGAGGGAGGCATTTTGGATAGTTCTCGTTCCAGTTATCTGAATGCAGGGTTAGATCAGCTTACAGCACTTACCGGCTGGATGCCACTACAAGGAAGCACGAGCACACTACAAAGAACACATGTTCATAGACGGTTTCACTTACGGTTTGCAGGGTCCCCATTTTTTCTCCAGTTGTAGATAAAGACACGTGTCGAGCGAGGGTCGTAGGGAGGGCCTTTCCAGTCCTTTGCAATGTTCGCCCAGCGATGCTCGCCAAGGAGTGGGATTATATCCGTTCCCTCCTGAAACTGAAGAATGATCTCGTCGCGCTTTTCACACATTGAGAACGATACACGCATCGGAAGGGAAAGGACGAATAGCAAAGTCAGACTCGCCGTGCACACACGCCACTGACGCATCAAGACCAACAGAACGACACTCACGGTGCCCATACTATAGATACATTCAATCGTTGCTTTGCGTCCCCCGCCCAGCCCGGCTTGCTGGAGTACCAGCTGGGCCCAGGAAGCAACCCGATCAAAGTCGCTTTGGTTGCGTGACTGTGGATTTACGTGCATCCCCCAGGGATTTATGACCACCACATATGGTTCCTCGGGTATGTCTGTGTACGGGGGACCCGACTTGGGTCTCTTGGGCATTTTTGTTGGTAGCAGTCGAGGTGGCACGAAACTTCTCGTTCAGACGTCGAGAAAGGCGTTGTCGGAAGGATCGTCGGACACCGGATCTGTGACATGCTCTTGAAGAAAATGCCGCCGTCCACAAAGTAACGAACGTCCTCTTCTCTTTCGTGCTTCGCTGCATCTAACAAAAATGCGCCATCAGACCATCGTCGAACTGGCTTGCGTTGCAAAAAGTGAGCATCGTGGAACGTCGACGCACCAGAGGCTCACTTTCTTTCTCTTCAGACTTTGGTTCGACATGAACCTCCACGAAAACGGCCCAAGATCGATCGCGGCGAGCCAGACGCGTCTCTTGCCAACAGGACAGCTTCGTTTGCTCGCGGTGTTCCATCTCTACTACCGAAACGGCACGACCCGGACGACCCCAACGAATACATCGATCTCGAGACCGCCGAGGTAAAGAACGGCGAGTCCATCGCAGCCCTGCGGAGGATGGTGCTCGGAAAGATAGACTACCAGACCCCTCAGACCGCGTGAGCCTCAATGCGCACCCTCGCTCGTTTCTGGTATGCTTATCCCTCTTTTTGCAGCCCTGGGAAATACCTGGCACTCGACTGCGAAATGGTCGGTGTCGGCATCGAAGGCAACGAGTCCTCCCTTGCACGCGTCAGCATCGTCAACTACGCGGGCGCCACCATTCTCGATGCCTTTGTACGACAACGCGAAAGGGTCGTTGACTATCGAACTCAGTTCAGTGGTGTCCGAAGTACGGATCTGGCTAGCTCAGGTGCGTGTATCATAGCTAAACGAGGTGTACCAAGAGGTTGCTGATATGGTCATCTACAGCCAAGCCATTCAAAGAGGTGCAACAAACAGTCGCAGATCTGATCAAGGACCGAATACTCGTTGGCCATGCTGTGTATAATGATCTCAAGGTGCGTGCATCACACATACAGATTCCATCTTCTGCAACCTTGCCTGCATACAGGCACTCTTGCTTTCCCATCCGTCTCCGCAGCTCCGTGATACCCAGTCACTGGCGTATAAACACCGTGTCGTCAAATCCCGTCGCCCCGCACTACGCGTCCTCGTAAAGCAAGAACTTGGCATTGTCATCCAGGGTGGTGAACATAGTAGTGTAATCGTCCACTTTCCCTCGGTGATGTCGTATCTCTGACATCGATGATGGAACGGAAAGGTGACGGATGCACGTGCTACGATGGCGCTTTTCCGACTACACAAGAAGCAGTGGGAGAGTGGTTTCAGACCAATTCGCACCTCTGCTCCCCCGCCATCGGAGAGCAACGCTGACGTCGACTCTGCGGGCAAAACCATTGCGCTCGCCCCGTCGTCATCAACGTCGGTTAACCCCGGGAGGAAACGTCAACGCTCAGGATTGCCCAAGTCCGATGGTGATGGTGTGAATGAACGCTTGTCACCGCAGCCACAAGCACACTCGCTGTCTCCGTCGAATGCACTTCATACACGGTCACCAACGCAGCATATTTCCACATCACCTAATCATCGCAAGCAAGTAAATAGGCGACAACCACCAGCAGAGTCGGCGCAACGAAAAGGGATCTCGTCTGGGATATCAACGGTCATCAGCAGGGCCGGCGGAATAAAGGAAGTCCGAAAGAAAGGTGGCCAAAAGGGTGGGGTCGTTGAAAAGGAGTGGTGGAAGGACCTGGAGGGAGGTAAAAAGGGTCGTATCAGATTGTGAGAGCACAAAATGGGCCGTACATACCACCGAGAAGCAAAGTAACGAGTTCGGTGATTTCCTTCGCAAGGACCTAGCCAGAACTGTATCTGAACGGAACGACAAGGCTGCTATCCCATCCATTCACGCCATGCCCTATCTCAAGCCGCACACAGGCCCACCTAGACTCATTTCGGCGTTCGACATCGGTACGACCTTGAATCGCGTCTCATACTGTATCCTTGAACCAGATCAAGTTACCGAGGTTCTTGGAATCACGAGCTTCATATCCGTCTACTCGCCTGTGTTGACTGGCTTTGGGTTTCCTGCGCAGGAACTGGTCTACGGTGATGCTAGATTGCCATCACTCTTGCTCTACGACGTCGGTGGCAATGTTAGAGCAGTTGGAGCTGAGGTGCTCACTGATAACGCTACTGAGATGGCGTGGACTAAAGGATGGACGAAGACTGAGTGGTTAGTCGTTGACCAGTGAGTCATGCATAAAACCCGCGTTCAAACATGGGTCCAGGTGGAAGCTTCACCTCCGCCCGAGGCATTTAACCTCTCCTATTATCCGGGACGATGACTTACCTCCACTCCCGTCCGGGAAGTCTGTTGTTGATGTTCTCACAGATTTTGTCAACTATCTCGTCCGATGCGCCGAGTCCTACATTCAAGAACATCATCTCGCAATCACTTGGTCGACCTTTGAGAATTCGTTCGAGTAGCCCATCCCAATGGCTGGGAAAGGATGCAACAGCTATACCGTCAAACAATTTGGCGTGTGGACTTGTTACACCTGAGGGACAATCTCGCGTCCACCTACTAACGGAGGGCGAAGCAGGCCTTTATTTTTGTGTCTTGAATCTCCTCGGCACAGGGACAGCTAATCAAGCCACCCCTCAAGGAATCGTGTTTATTGATGCTGGGGGTGGGACCGTTGACCTAAGCATGATTTCAATGACGTCTAACTCGGTCTCCTGTGAGGAGATCGCCCCAGCCGTGTGTATGTAGCCAATGCCAACCACTGAAGCCACGCTTATTCCACCCTACCGCCTTCTGGGTCGACTGCAGGGTTCGGTTTTGTTACTCACCATGCCAAGGCCCTATTAGAACGTTAGTGAGCTGCTCCTTTTATTTCCCTGCCAGTGACGAACCCGAGAAACTATGTAAATAGGAAAACTTGAAGGCTGGGAACACTCCGGCCCAGGGGACATGCCTGAGTTTGCGCGTCAATTTGACAGGTCGACGAAACTCGTCATTAAGAGTGATCAAGAGCTGGCATACGTCAGGATCGCTGGACTTCGTGCAAGAAACGCAAAGTATAACATCATGTTTGGGAAGCTGAAGTTGTCGGGGTGGGACTTTATTCGGTCTATGCAATTATCACAGATCGTCTGACTTGAGATCTTCTAGTGAAGAAGCCACCGGTCTGTTCAATGAATCCATTGACGCTATCATCGGGTGCATTCGAGCAACAACAGAAGTCTGCTACAACATCAATTAGACTGCTACGCTGAAGGGTATTCTGAGTCAGGCCTTCACCAGGTAGGTCTCCTTGCACTGACTTGTTCTGGCTGCTCAAGTTTGCGAGAAGGTGACATGTCGACAATCGTTTTCACTTATCAAAAGTAACCCTGCAGACTTCGGCATGCAGACCGTGCGCATAGAGTACTGTTCAGAGAGTACCGACCCGAAATGGGCGGTTTTAGATCAATACAACATCATCTCTCATTTTAGGTCGTGCTATTGTTCTGTTCTGAGGTCGACGATCTCAGCGTCCTACTCCACACTTTGCACTGTCCGCGCGGATATGAGCGAGGCTGTGGAAGATCTGACTGTGAAGGAAACGGGTTCCGGCGAGGTCTACTGCCAGCTAGATTACGATGTGATCTTATTGTTCGGGCTTGCAACACTTCAAGCTCAGGTGGGCTGGAAGACAAGGGTGAGTAATGGATTTCACACTCCTTGCTGTATTCTGATTTGGTCGTCTTTCCAGAGAGCTGGCGAACGATGGTGAGGCTTAATGAATTTAGATTTGTCGTTACTTCTAGCTTGTGCCTCAGAATTCTAGCGACGGTCTTATACGACAGTTGAAAGGTGCCCATGCTGCCCATTGCTGGTACTACAGACTTGTACAGGACGGCGAATCTACTGCAAAGCACAAAGAATCCACGGGGCAGCAAGAGTACAACATCGTTTACATGAAGAGGTACCGGTGAAGAGTTGCATGGAAGAGCAATCCAAGCACCCTGGATGCGTTATTGAGTTCAGGTATCCGCCAGCGGTGAGCAGCGGGACGGTTCCCTTGCACTATCTTACTAGCTATGGATTCCATACTAGTGCTACATTGCTACTGCCCTCAGACGGCCGGACTGCATCAATTCACCAAGGTGTTTGAATCGAACCTCGAGCGCACGCCTGAGGTTGTTCAGATGATTGGACTTGTTATGGTGACCACCAGGGGTGAGCTTGACAGCATCTATGTGACTCGAGACTGCCTCCTCGAGGTCGTTCCTCTCTCCGAGGCGTTCAAAGCGAGTTCTGACGGAGACAGCGAGGTCGTTCAGGTGGCCAGGTTTGTCAGGATGTCCGTCGGGGGTGAGCTCAATGACACGTTTGTGCATCGAAATCGCTTGCTCCAGGTCGCTTAGCTCG
>JBBPKN010000254.1:0-52391 GCA_038089275.1 Pulveroboletus cf. rosaemariae | reverse complement strand
TTCACCTTATGGGGTGCACCCTTGCCCTTCTTTGTTGTCCCAATTTACATAGATGTCAGGGTGGGTGATAAAGCTGTCTCCATGCTTAACAGGAGGGACAGGCAGGACAAGGAGAGTCAAGCCTAGTCATGGGGGTGAGGCTTTATGACTCCTTTGAGGATATTGCATAGCCTCAAAGGTACTCTGGAGTAACCCAGAGGGTCAGAGTAAGCCCAAGGGCTCATGTAGAGTAAGGACAATAACAAGAGGGTTCTTGTGTTTTTGTCAATATTCATATTAAGGTGACAGATTAACAAAACCCAAATACTACTACTACTACTACTACTACTACTACTACTAGGTTGGAGTTTATCAGAAGGAGATATGAGCTCTGGAGGTCTCTGGAGATTTCTGGAGATTTCCAAAAATGATCAAGTAGTCAAATAGCAGGTTCTTTATCAAACAGGACTCGGCTTCAATGCCCTGGCATAGCCTTGGTGTCCTGATGTGCAGCAGGCTGGAGATAGCAGAGGAGAGCTTGCTCAGAGCTCAACAAGAGAGATGGACAAGATAAAGAGTATCAAGTCCAGTCTTAAGGAGTGGAGTCATCAAGACTTATAGAAGGTAGCCAATAGGCTGATTATAATCTCCAGCAGGGCCGGAGGGTTGGAGTGAGTCAGAGGACTCAGGTCAGATAGGGGTAGTAACAACAGTAAAGTTGTTGCTTATCCCAAGTCAACATTAAGCCATAATGACTTTAATGCTGAAAACTCCAGAGTAATCTGGAGGGTCAGAGTGAGCCCAAAGGCTCAATCAGAGTGAGGACGATGACAAGAGAATGTTTCTGTTGATATTTGTACTGAGGTATAAGATACAGAACTACAGTACTTATATCTTAGAGAGGCAGAACTATCTAGAAGTGTAATGAAATGAGACAGGTGCAAACTCAGAAGTGAAGCAGATGTCTATATATCTAGGAAACAAATGGAGATGTCAGGAAGACAATGTCCAATCATGTCAGACTGAAACTGAAGGGTGACAGGATGAAACAGGGGAGAGCAAGGAACAGGAATGGAACAGGAATAGTAACAATAATGGTAATGGTAGCTAACTAGGAATGGTAATGGAGTTATATCAGGATGATCTGGAGATGATGAAGGGGAACTAGGGTAGTACTTAACTGGAGCAGAGATAGACTGGAAGCAGAGTGGGGCGAAGTGGGAATGGAAACCCAGGGAAGCATATAACACTAAGGGGCAGAAAGTGTTCATGTGTAACTGGGGGAGACTGGAATGGTGACAGAGGGCTGGAGTTGCCTGGAGGGGAGTCAGAGGGCTGGAGTGGCTTACTAGGTATGAAGACCAATTGTAAGCCAGGTTGGAATGGGGTTAGAATTTGGGTCAGAGGTCCAGGATATGACAGGCCAGCCCATCTTGCATGGTCTGTGTGCATATATGTAGCATATATAAACAGGGAATGCAAGCTGGGATTCCCCAGTCTTGCATACTTGAGCCTTTAGTTGCTTTTTCAAGTTCAAGTCTTTTCTTTGCTTTGCCTAGTTCTGTTTTCTCTAAGTTCAAAGAGAATACTTGTCTTTAGTTAGTCTCAAGGCCAGTGCACACAGAGGTGCCATCTAGAAAGAATCAATGCTTAGTAGGATTTCACTTGTGCAAGACTCTTTACTCTGTCTGCATTTAGGACAAAAAAGGTCACTTTTATCAGTCATGAGGTTTATGCCCAGCAGATGCACTTATCCCTGGGAGCATGAGGAAATTTTGAAGGACTTGATCAATGAGGCAATATTAGGATTTTCAGACAATGAATTAGAAAGAGAATTGTTCCAAAGGAGATTTGACAAGTTTAATAGAAGAATAGGACAGGATTTCTAGGAAAAAAGAGCTAGAGACAGGCAGATTGCCACCACAGATATGCTCTGTTCCCTTAGACCTTTATTAGTACTAAGAACTCCCAGAAAAAGCTTCAGGACCACAGGAGTCCCTCATATTATTTGATTCTTAGCTTACCCTTGCTGTGTCTGCTCCAAGACAGGAAGAAGAGTATAAGGAGAAGATACAGGTAGAGTATGAAGAGAAAGAAATGTAGCAATCACCAACCAGTGAGTCAAGCCCAGATATCCAAGAGCTGGTTTACCAGCTACCAGAGGTCTCTTATTCAACCCAGAACCCACAGAGATCAAGAGGACAAGGGTGGTCAGGTTCACTCTTCCAGCCAACTTCATCTATATATTCAAAGCCTAAAATGTCTGGAGAAGAGAAGGTAGGAAAGTTGTTGGAGAAATTGGGGGGTGCAAAAAAAGTAGCTGATCCAGGGAAATGGGATGGTGATAGAAGGAAATGAAGATTGTGGTGGGCAAAGATGCAGGTTTGGTCTCTAGACCAAGAATGGAAGAATAACTGGGTTCTAATAGCTGCAGTTTTATCAAGGTTGGAGGAAAAAGCAAAGGATTTTGCCCAGATCTATCTGAAGAAATGTTTGGAAAGTAAAGAATGGCCAGAATGGGGAGATCTAGCAAAAAAAGTCAAGGCCTACTTCCACATTGATGAGTTGGCCCATGAGTCACTCAAGAAATTGAAAGCCCTTCATTATTCCTCAAGAATTGACAAATATCTATAGGAGTTTGAAGTTTTAAGGAAGGACTCAGAGATTTCTTGGGAGCATGCTAATAAGCTTCTCAGGGAACAAGTGCAGTACCACATATATTAGCAAGCAGTGCTGCAAGGGGTAAAATAAAACTATCAGGATCTGGTAGAACAATTCAGGACTATAGGGCCACTTTTGAGCATATGGCAGTTGAGCAAAGTGCTCCTGCCTCAAGGTTTCCTCAGTCTCAACCTCTTCCTACCCCTTCAAATCATCTTCCCCCTCAACCTTCTTACTCCTCTGCTAATCCCTCAAATTAATTCCATCCTCAACCCCCCTGACAACCTCTTTAGCATTTTATATCAACAGGGACTCAGCTAGGTAGGGGGGCCCCAATGAAGATAGACATAGTGTGGTTCAATAAAGAATGCTTCAAGTGCCATAGAAAGGGGCACTTAGCCAAGGATTGCAGAACTAATCTTCCCTTCACCCCCCCTTCTGATTTCAACCCACAAAAAACACAGGCCAGTGCCCCAGCAAATAATAGAGCCATATCCTAGAGGCAGATATTGACCTTTGGGGAGTTTAAGAAGGTACAAGAAGAGCCAAATACTTATGAGGCTCCCTTTGTAGATATGAGAACTTTGGCAGCAGAGGCTGCAAGGGAGAAAGCAATAAGGACCTCCAGGGTGGAAGAAATTCCAGAGGATAGTATGTATGAAGAAGCAGCCAGGGCATACTGGCAAGACACCTTTGCAAATGAAGTGAAGCATTTAAAATAAACAGGACTTTGATTAATCAAGGTAACCAAGGTCCTTCTTCTTTATCTTCTTCTTTTTCTTCTGCCACTGTAACATTTAACTTGTCTACTTTTTACAATAAACAGTTTCCATCTGCCTATAAGGGGTCTTAAATGAGCTTGACCAGAGGCAATAAACCAGTGCTTAATTCCTCAGAAAAAAATAAAAGAAAAAAAATTTCCTTCTATGATTCAAAGTTCACCTTTAACAGATATTTATAAAACCCTCAAACCAGAAATCCCAGAAAGGGATGAATTTGTTTTGGAAATGCAAATTAAAGAAAGAAAAGGATGTAATTGGATAAAATGTGATACAACTTTTGCTCTTTTAGATTCAGATGCCATTGTCACCTTTATGAACTTAAAGTTTGTCCAAAAACATAAAATAACAGCTATCCCATTCATGCAACAGGTAATGGTATTAAATGCTGATGGAACCAAAGGGAAAGGAGGATACCTTAGAAGCAAGGTCAAGCTACACATCAGCTTTGTAGATGCTAACAACCAGAGACATGAGAAAGAAATTAAAGCACTTGTCTTAGTGCTAGAATCCAATCTGGATTTAATAATAGGGTATAATTGGTTCAAAAGACATAATCCTGATATAGATTGGCATCAAAAAACAATACACCTCAAACCTGGGATTCAAATCTGATCACAAGAACTTCAGGAATTAAAGGAACAGATATCCAAAGAATTCTGGAAGTTTATTGACATTTTTTCACAGAAAAAATTGAAGAGAATGCCAGTCAGAAAACCATGGGATCATGTGGTAGAATTAAAGAAAGGGTTTATATCCAAAAAAGATCAAGTTATTCCCTTATCAGACACTAAAATGAATGAAGTTAGGGAATTTATCTCCAAAGAAATAGAAAAAAGGTATATTAGACCCTCTAAATCACCTTAGACATCACCAGTTTTTTTTATTAGCAAGAAAGATGAAGGTAAAAGAATGGTTATTGACTACAGATATCTTAATGAATGAACTATAAAAAATTCCTATCCATTCCCTCTTATTTTAATGCTAATTGACAGGTTAAAAGGATCTGATTTATTGTCATATCCCAGACCTCTGACCCAACTCTGACCCCATCCTGACCCAGCTTACAATTGGTCTTCATACCTAGTAAGCCACTCTAGCCCTCTAACTTCCCTCCAGGCAACTCTGGCCCTCTGTTACCATTCCAGTCTTTCCCAGCTATGCATGTATGCTTTCTGCCCCTCAGTGCTATATGCTCCCCTGGGCTTCTGCTCCCACTCCACTCCATTCTGTTTCTAGTCTATCTCTGCTCTAGTCAAGTACTACTCTAGTTCCCCTTCATCATCTCCAGACCATCCCAGTATAACTCTGTTACCATTCCTGGTCTCAGTTACCATTACCATCATTGTTACTATTCCTGTTCCATTTCTGTTCCTTGCTTTCCCCTGTTTTATCCTATCACCCTTTAGTTTCAGTCTGATATGATTGGACATTGTCTTCCCTGACATCTCCATTTGTTTCTTAGATATTTAGACATCTGCTTCACTTCTGAGTTTGCACCTGTCTCACTTTGTTACACTCCCAGATAGTTCTGCCTCTCTGAGGTATAAGTACTGTAGTTTTGTATCTTGTACCTTAATACAAATATCAACAAAAATGACAAAAACACTCCCTTGTCTTCATCCTCACTCTGCTTGAGCCCTTGGGCTTACTCTGACCCTCCAGGTTACTCTGGAGTACCTTTGAGGCCAAGCAATATCCTTGAAGGAGTCACAAGGTCTTACCCCCATGACTAGGCTTGACTATTCTTGTCCAGCCTGTCCCTCCTGTTGAGCATAGAGACAGCCTTTTTACCCACCTCCAATGTTTATGTAAATCAAAACACCAGAAAGTGCAAGGGTACACCACATAAGGTAAAGCTGAGTTTTGTTTGATCATTAAAACCCTTTCTAGATTTCCCCAGAGCCCTCCGGAGCCCTCCAGAGTTATGACCTTCTTTCAGCATCAAGGGTTTCATTTAGAAAGGAACTGGTTAAAAGTATACCCATACTGGTATAGGTTTTTAACAGTCTTCTTCTATTGGAATAAAGTTTTAACATTTATTTACTACATTAGATCTTTGATGGGGTTACAACAACATTCACTTAAGACAAGGAGACAAATGGAAAGGAGCTTTTACCACTTCTATAGGGGCTTTTGAGCCAGTGGTAATGTATTTTGGAATATATAACAGTCCAGAAACATTCCAAACAATGGTTAACAATATTTTCCATGACTTATGGGCTTTCATCATGGTTTACATTGATGACATCATTATTTTTTCAAAAGGAAAGTCCAAACAGGAACATGCAATGTTGGTTTGCCAAGTTTTTCAATGACTGCAAGATAACAATCTCTTTCTGAAACCTTCCAAATATCACTTTATACAAGAGAAAGTAGACTATCTAGGAATGGTAGTATCTAAAGGCAGAGTTAAAATGCAGATAAATAAGGTCAAGGCAATTCAGGATTGGCTGATTTCTTGCATAGTCAAACAAGTTCAAGCTTTTCTTGATTTGTCAAATTATTATTGACATTTTATTCAAGATTTTGCCAATATTGCAAGACTATTGAATGATCTTATAAAAAAAAATAGACTATTCTCTTGGAAATTGGCTTAGCAAAAGGCTTTTGTTATTCTCAAAAATATCATGAGCTTAGCCCCTTTCCTGGTTTATCCTAACTCTTCTAAACCTGTTTGAGTAAAAGTCAATTGTCATATCCCATACTTCCAATCCAATTCAAATCTGGTTTATAACTGGTTCCTGCACCCAGTAAGCCAATCTAGCCCCCTTACTCCCCTCCAGGCAACTCCAGCCCTCCATCACCATTCCATTTCACCCCAGCTATACATGTATACTTTCTGTTCCTCCATTAGTATATGCTTTCCCAGCCCTCTGCTCCTACTCTGCCCTATTCTGTTTTCAGCCTTATCTCTATTCCAGTTAAGTACTACCTTAGTTTCACTTTGTCTTCTCTGGACCACTCCAGTATAACTCTGTTACCATTGCCACTTTTAGTTACTATTACTATTATTGTTTCTGTTTCTGTTCTGTTCCTATTCCTGTTTCCCCTTGTTTTATCCTGTCACTCTTCAGTTTCAGTCTAATATGATTGGACATTGTCTCTCCTGACATCTCCATTCATTTCTTAAATATCTAGACATCTGCTTTGCTTCTGAGTTTGCACTTGTCTCACTTTGCTATACTCCTAGATAGTTCTGCCTTTTTGAGATATAAGTCCTGTAGTCCTGTATCTTGTACCTCAGTACAAATATTGACATAAATACCCCCTTGTTGTCATCCTTCCTCTGATCAAGCCCTTAGGCTTACTCTAACCCTTCAGGTTACTCCAGAGAATCTCTGGGGCCAAGTGATATCCTTGAAGGAATCATAAGATCCCACCCTCATAACTAGGCTTGACTCTTCTCATCTTGCCTGTCCCTCTTGTTAAGTGCTAAGACAGCCTTCTTCCCCACCTCTGACATCTATGTAAATCAGCACACTGGAAAGTGCAAGGGCATATCACATAAGATGAATCCAAGTCCCATTTAATCAATGAAATTCTTCATGGATCTCTCCAGACCCCTCCAGACATCTCTGGAGTCTCTGGAGTTATGACCTTTCCTCAGATTTGTGCACCAACAAGGCACTGGAACCTGACTTTTGTCCTCTAGCAATGAGGGTTTCCCTTAGAAAGGAACTCAGTATATGTTTTAACAGTATACTTAAACTCAAGAGATACATTTTAACACCAATGCATCAGATATTGCCACTGGTGCTGTCCTCCCTTATTTGGTCAATGATCAATGGTGTCCTGCAGCATATCTCTCTTACTCTCTTGCATCTGCAGAAAAGAACTATTCCATTTATAGTAAAGAGTTGTTAGCAGTTATTCATGCCTTAAAAGAATAGTAACATCTCCTTATTGATTGGCTGGATTTCAAAATCTGGACAGATTATCAAGCATTGGAACATTGGTGCAAATCCCAGGACCTAATGTCTTGTCAAGCTTATTGGGTGGAAATCCTTATGAAATTCTGTTTTACCATTGTTTATAAGCCTGGTACTTCCAATGGTCATGCAGATGCCTTATCCAGGCAGGTTGATTATGGTACTATCTTTGCAGAACCAAACAAAAATGTCATTGTTCTCCCACCATCATATTTTCCCTTTCTCCCTTTCCATTCTTCCCATCTTCTCAATTCTTTTCTTCTGGATGTGGTTGCAGCCACTACTTCTCTATTGGATAATGACATGCCTGGACTGTATTATAATGCAGATAAAGGCTATTTGGTTCATGAAGCAAGCAATACTATATTTATTCCAGAAGATTTAAGAATGGAAGCACTCTGTTTATGTCATGATTCCCCTATTGCTGGACATGGGGGACAAAAAAGGACAGTTCATTTATTAAAGAGATTCTTTTATTGGCCAGAAATGAACAAAGACACTTATAAATATATTAGATTCTGCCAAGCACACTCCCTTATAAAGGATTTGCAAAAAGCACTAGTAGAAAAATTACTTCCTTTATCTATTCCTATCAAGCCATGGACAGATATTTCCACAGACTTTATTATAGGACTTCCAAAATCCAAAGGATATAATGCTATCCTAGTAGTGATTGATTGATTTTCTAAAAAAATGGCTTTCATTCCTTGTTTCACAACCACTTCTTCATCTAATTTAGCATTTTTATTTAGAGATCATGTTTGATGTTGACATGGACTTCCATCTTCTATAGTTTCAGATCAGGGACCTCAATTCTCTTCTGCTTTTACTCAAGAGTTATGCCACTTCCTTGATATTTATCAAAAACTTTCAACTTCTTTTCATTTCCAGACAGATGGTCAAACCAAAAGAATAAACTGCAAGCTAGAACAATACTTGCATATCTTTATTGCCAAGAAACAAGAATCCTGGATAGACTAGATTAGACTGGCAGAATTCTCTCATAATAATGCATTTTCCACTGCCATATAATCCACTTCTTTTACAATCACCAAAAAGTTTACTTCATGAATGGGTTTTGAAGGTAAAGTTTCACATTCCTTTGCAAAAGAAATGGAAAAGTCTTATGAGCAGATTCAGCATTTACTCAATAAGGCCAAAGAAAGAATGGTCAAACATGCTGAATATAAAAGAACTACTGCTCCTGATTATCAAGTGGGTCAAAAAGTGTGGTTATCTACAGAGCATCTATTCCTTCCCTATCCATCTCACAAGTTATCCCAGAAATGAATAAATCCTTATACTATTATTAATGTTCTTTCCAATGCAGTCAAATTATAGTTACCAGTGAACATCTGCATTTATCCTGTTATTAATATCTCCAGGGTCAAACCCTACAATAACCCTGTCCCTCAGCAACCAGTTATTTGTCCAGATTCTATCACAATTACTGAGAAAGGAGAAGAAGAATGGGAGGTTGACTATATAGTGAATTTCAGAGGCAGGAATCATAAACTGGAATATCTGGTTCACTGGAAGGAATATGATATTTCAGATCATACATGGGAATCTCTAGACTATCTCACACATGCCCCACAAGCAGTAGACTTTTTCCATCTTTTTAATCCCTCTGCTCTTCAAAGACTTTGCAATATACCCTTGGATTTGTTTCAATGGCATTTTTAACCTTATTATAATTTAACAGTCTCTGACCCTCTGCCTTTGTTTCATCTGGAATTTGAGACCTAAAGATAGGGTAGTATTATAATGCACTTTTTCCTTACTTTACTTTTTTTACATTTCTAACACTATCTTCACTCTTTACATTGTCACATCATATGATCCTTACATATTTTCACCTCTTCACCTTTTTTTACCTTTTCACACTTTCACATTTCACTGGTCTAGACTGGTCTAGGCTATAAGATTACACCTCATGTTTTATATGTGTATTTCTAGGTCCCTGCTCTCTTTCTGCTATTGATCTACTTACTGTACACTAGTTTAGGGCCAGCCCATCTTGCATAATCTGTGCACATATATGTAGCATATATAAACAGGGTGTGCAAGCTGGGATTCCCCAGTCTTGCATACTTAAGCCTTTAGTTGCTTTTTCAAGTCCAAGTCTTTTCTTTGCTTTGCCTAGTTCTGTTCCCTCTAAGTTCAAAGGGAATACTTGTCTTCAGTTAGTCTCAAGGCCAGTGCAAACAGAGGTGCCATCTAGAAAGGATCAATGCTCAGTAGCATTTCAGTTCTAAGATCTCTACATTCAAAGACCTTGTTTTGCAGTCTTAGTTAGTGTACATTGAGGAGTTACCAATTCAGCATTAGTTAATGTGAAGAACATGTTTCAATTTACTTACCAGACTTCTAGTGTAACTGGGCTCAATTACTCTACTCTCAGTATAATCCATTTTAGATATCTTCCCAACCCTTTTAAAGTCACTGGTAAATATTCATGAGTAACTACTATATTTGATCTTATCTGTTAAAACTTATATCAATTGCAGATATACTAATAGACTTTCTATCATTATCTGCTTATGAACAAAACTCTTAAGGCTAGAAAACAAAGGTTAGGTTCTAGTGCCTTGGTGATGCACAAATCTGAGAAAAGATTGTACTCCAGAGACTTCAGAAATGTCTAAAGGCATCCAGAAGAATTTGAAAAGAGTTTCATTGGTTGAATGGGACTTGACTTTACCTTATGTGGTATACTCTTGCACTTTCTGGTATTTCAATTTACAAAGGTTTTGGAGATGGGAAAAAAAGCAGTCTCAATGTTCAATAAGAGAGGCAGGCAAGACAAAGAAAGTCAAGCCTAGTCATAAGGGTGAGGCCTTACAATTCCTTCAAGAATATCACTCAGCTCAGAGATACTCTGAAGTAACCTGGAGGGTCAGAGTGAACCTAAGAGCTTAGGTAAAGTAAAAACAATAACATGGGGGTATTTATATTGATATTTGTACTGAGGTACAAGATACAGAACTATAGTACCTATATCTCAGAGAGGCAGAACTATCTAAGAGTATAGCAAAATGAGACAGATGCAAACTTAGAAGTAAAGCAGATGTCTAAATATCTAAGAAACAAATAAAGATATCAGAGGAGACAATGTTCAATTATGTCAGACTAAAACTGAAAGATAACAGGAAAAAGCAAAGGGAAACAGGAATAGTAACAGAAATAGTAACAGTAACAGTAACTGAGAGCAGGACTAGGAACAAAGTTATATCAGAGTGATCCAGAGAAGATAAAGTGAAACTAAGATAGTACTTAACTGGAAGCAAAAATAGAATAAGAAATGGAATAGAGCAGAATGGAAGTAGAGGCCAGGAGAGCATATATCAATGAAAAGGCAGAATGCATACATGCATAGCTGGGATGAAATAAAATGGTGACAGAGGGCCAGAGTTGCCTGAAGGGGAGTTAAAGGGCTAAAGTGGCTTACTGGATATAAGAACCAGTTATAAGCCAGGTCAGAATTGGATTGGAGATATAGGATATGATATTATCAAAGCTAAGCAAAATTTCTATATGTGATTGTGATGCATCTTATATACTAAATTGAGATTAAATATTGTAATAGTTTTATTGCTTACTATGGTTAGAGTTAGAGTTAGAAAGTAAAAAAGCATGCAAGAAGTGTTGAGTATTTAACTAGTGGTTGTAATAACAAGAAGTGAGAAGTCTGGTGACACTGCCACTCAAGTAAAGAATTATTCTATCTCTATAGTATATAGTTTACTATGGAATAAACTTTTCAATAGTACTCTTTTAAGCAGCTAAAAGAAATTCTATAATAATGGTGGTTGAGAGCAAATGGATGTGTAAACATTTCCAAACTCAGACATAATGTTTATATGTGTATCTTTAAATTGAATATTTATTTGATTGAAATTCCATTATTCTGAATTCTGATCAAAAGTAAAAATTCCTTACATAACATGTTAATCTTAAAGTGGTCATGTTTTCACAGTCACTAAGTAAAATCACATGACCAATGGGTCAGTAGAGAGCCAAAGGTTGGCACATAAATTATGTCAGCCAATGTAAGTAATATTCCCATGCCTCCCATTGCCATATTAAATTATTTGCAAAACTAGTAAACATAGCAAAGGTTTTTGGAGTTACTGTAAATGCACTATATTCCTTCTACTTGCTTCTAGGGCCTATGATGATTGGTAGTCATTGCAACACACATGCACAAAGTCACTCTAGAGATATCATCTGGCAAACCTACTGGGCAATGTGACTGCATATTTTTGCACTGCATGTTCTCGGGCCACAAATCGAGGAACCTCTATAGATGGACATGTAATGTGGATATGGTCTGGATGGTGGGACGTGGACAGTTGAGATTGGCATGGTGGCTTTTCCGGTGCCCATCTGGTTCGGTGTGCACTTCACGGGGGTAAGGTTATTCGTTAGCGAGGTGTACTCGACTACTCCCACCGACGGTACCTTGACGAGGGAATAATCCGATTTGTCAGTGCAGCGGTTGCGCACTAATCATCACTTACTGCTGCGCACATTGACGACTCCGCAGCCTGCCCGTGAGTTAGCCTCTTACATGGCTTGGCTTGGCACTGAGGCCGAGTATTTCTAGCTGTCCACACTCGTTCTCTTCTGTTCTTGTCCTCTCCCATTCTCTCACACACCCACTCTTTCCCGGGCTTTGCAACTGATCTGCACAGCGCATCACTTCAATTCTTGACCACTTGACACTTGAACCCGAAGATCGTGTGGCCCCAGTGCACTCATTCGGGATGATACCAAATCTCCCTTCTGTGGGGTTGACCTTCCTATCGTGGTTCTCGCTCCTAGCATGTGCAGCACCGACGGATTTACCAACACCAGCTGGCTTATCGATACCCCTGCGGGCGAGGTCCTCAACCAACGGTCGCAACCTAGATGAATTGGGCCTCTTGGCCAAGAGCCAACGGGATGCTGTCATTGCCAAATATTGGAGTCAGTCAAACCAGAAGCGGGGTACTGGTTATAACTTGTACATCTCTTTCCTTGATTTGCGTTGGAACTTGTACATGAACGCTAACGCTCGTGCAGGATCGTCGATCAGCTCTATGATTCTCTGTTCGTGCTTCAGAACAGCTAGCCTGAAGTGTCGTAGCTCCTGTTTTTGCTGACGCGAGGGAACGCTTAGGTACTTTGGCTCACTGGCCGTCGGCACACCTCTTACTTCCTTCGATGTCGTGTTAGATACGGGGTCATCGTGCGTGCTAATGCGTGTTTGCCTTGACCATTCTCAAGACTGAAAGTTCGCGTGTAGGGATCTCTGGATCGTTGGTTCTTCGTGTGGATCCGCATGTACACAAATTAGCACGTTTAACCCGTCGTCATCGTCAACATTCAAGAACCTTAGTGCGTCGTTCTCCATCCAGTACGGCTCCGGTTCAGCCGTTGGCTACGTCGCCCAGGACACCGTCCAGATGGCGGGTTTCTCGGTCTCGAACCAAGGCTTTGGTACGTCATGATTTGCTTCTTGGCCACCCACCTAGTTTGTTGATCCTGTCGCGTTTTACTTACAGCCGTGGTGGACGCAATGTCGACGGACCTCCTCCAGTCACCGGTGTCCGGAATCATGGGCCTCGCTTGGGACCAGATTGCGAGTTCACAGCAGATGCCATTTTGGCAAACCATTGCGAGTAGCGGGACCATGGATTCAGCATTGTTCGCGGTCCAACTTCGGAGGTAAGGTGAACACCGGGGGGGGGAGTCCCTTGGCGCCTTGTTAACTGAGGACTTGGCCATAGATACTCGAATGTCTCGAATCCAACCGATTTGGAACCCGGAGGTGAACTCACATTCGGTGCGTCTTGCGTGATGGGTTTCTGTAAGTGGACATCTGATGGTGTTTGCAGGATACGCGAACAGTAGCTTGTACACGGGTTCAATCGACTACGTTGATATTCCTGGTACCCCGAGCTACTGGTACCTCCCTCTTGAATGTAAGTCTTTAATGTGAATGCGGTCAACAACGACTAACGGATAGTGATCGGCCATCTGTAGCGTTGACCGTTCAAGGTAGTACCATTTCGGTGGGGAGTGGAACTATTGCTGCCATCGACACTGGTACAACCAACATCGCCGGGCCTTCCTCTGCCATTCAAGCTATCTTTGCTCAAATACCGAATTCATCTCCTGCAACGGGCCCATATTCTGGATACTACCAATATCGTACGTCCTCCCCGCTCTCTTCATGCGTTTTTCTGCTCATCGCGCATCTTGTCTTTGCCGCGCGTAATAGCTTGCTCCACGTCAGTCACGGTCGAGTTTTCGTTTGGTGGGAACACGTGGGTGATGAGTCCGGCTGACTTCGTTTACACGTCGGTCAGCTCGACCGAGTGTATCGGCGCATTTTTCGAGACGAGTTCAACGTTGGTTCAGGGTTCGACGCCGTCGTGGATTATCGGGGCAGCATTCCTGGTGCGTATTGGAATCTCCTTTTGACTCCCCCCTCCCCCTGTTCTCTCTATTGTCTCCTGGCCTTCGCACTGGCACGCCCACCGATTGTTGATTGGCCACGGCCCATTTACCCACCCTTTTGTCACTCACTGCTCACTAACGAACAAAACCAATACAGAAAAACGTTTATTCCGTTTTTCGATATAACCCACCTTCGATTGGCTTCGCCGCCCTCTCCGAAGTTGCCATTGCCGAAAACGGTGTCAACGGCCCCGCCCCATCCCCCACAATTGGTACGGCTTCCGCATCCGTCACTAACACTAGTAATGCCGCGCCACGAGTCCGCACACATGGGGCATTTGGACGCACAGTATTCGTGGGGGTGCTTGTGACGACAATGGCGTTACTGGTGCCATGAACCCCATGATTCCTCGGCACCACAAGTATACCTCTCTTACCCTTGCTTTCGGAGATGACATGTCCCTGCCTTTTGGATACCCCTCATTTAACTAATATTGCGTTTGCGTTTTGATGTACTCCGGGGACGAAGCTGCAACCTCGCGCTATCACCGTACATGACTAGATTTCTCATTGCTGTACATTCGGGGCAACATGTAGCGTGTAATCCATTTCACTCTTTCCAACAAGCTTTTTTTTACAGTGACCCAACGAGTTGCGAGCGCGTATACAATGTGGGCTGTTCTTACTCACTAGCTACATAGATACATGTGCATTCTCCTCAGGTTACATTCAAACGTCCGATGGAACCATACTTGCAACCTTGCAAAATTAAGAAAAGAAAACTGACCTGATCTCATTCGTCGAAATCCTCCATGTCCAGATTGACGCTTCCAAGATCGACCGTTTGAACCGCCATTTCCACGTCGACATTGCTTTCTTCGCCTCGCTCCTCGGGCTCCATACTCGATGCGCCAACGACGCGCCGATCAAGCTCACTCACCCCTTTCCCGTCCTTTTCCTCGTCCAAGAAATCCAAACACGTCGCAAGACATCCCCACCACCTCAGCGGCACTGCCCCACCAACATCCACCCCCGCAATCTGACGTTCCCACGAAAACCGCTCCGACGCATGCCTCACGAACACGCGCCCCTTATGCGCTGGATTTGGACAGGCCCCCGTGTGCGTCCACGTCAACGCGTGCTGGTCCTCTGGCGTGATGGTGTCCATGGAGAACCGTTTGCGGGGTCGGAGGATCCCGGGGACGGCGTTCATGAGGATGTGCCGGACGTTGGGGGGGATGGACCATTGGTCAGAGAGCGGGAGACCGTAGCAGTCTGCTATGACCGTATGCGTTGGAGTCGTTCCGGATGGTGCGAGTAGGAGGCGGAGACAGAGTTCTGTGAGGGGAGGGACGCGTGGGAGAGAAAATGTGACAGGGGAAAGAACTGGCTTGGCAAGACCCAACAGGGTTTCTCTGCGCATAGAACGAAGGCGCGTTATGGAGCGACGTGATCGAAGTGGGGAGCGCAACAGGCCATGGTCGGGAGAAGACTGGGAGTGATCCGGGATGAAAGGATTTGGATTGACCAGAAGTTTCTCGATCTTCATGTCGCGCATTTGCCAAGGCAAGAACTTGAGCTGATTGTTCGAGATATTCAGCTCGTGGAGATTGGTCAGGCGACAGATGTCGGGGGGTATGAACGTGAGTCTGTTACCCCCTTGATGAGGTAGTCCGTCAGATGAACTATCCGACGTCACGAAAAAGTCCTCAACGTACGGAGACTGAGGACGGTGAGATTTTGCACTGAAAAGAGTTCAGGAGGAAGTGAGGTGATCATGTTCCCCATAAGATAGAGTTTGAGGACGTGTCGTTCCTTTCCAGAATCCTTGATCGACTGTGTTCGTTCAAAAGAACGCGTGCGAGCGGATTGTACGGCGGGTTCGGTGTTGACACGCACAAATGCGCGACCCGAAAGGAGACTCTGCTCGGACGACTCGGGTGTGTTGAAAAACCCGGAGAGATCACCGATGGAAGGAGGTATAGATTCGAGTTGCTGATTGCTGCTCAGAAACGATGAACGGTTGGGACGCAAAAGGGAAATGGCGGTACCTGAGGTCAATCTGGCCAATACCAGTGTCGAACGGCTTCCGAAGCGCATCATCCCAGATACGTTCCTCGCGATCAACGTACCTCAGTGCACGATGGTATGGAGGACTTGCATTCAGGGAACGACTACTTGAGTAGTCGTCCTGTAAAGAACGTGATGGCGCTATGCGGTTCAATCCGACGGGATGCAAGAGCGTCCCAGGAGGTGTGCGGGGTGGAGAGTCTATTTTTTTTTCGTAGTTTGGTGGTCGTTTTACGGCTTTTGTAGACGCAGCAAAGGGGTGCAAGAATGGGATGCTAGTTGACTGGGGGGAGTCAAGGGAATTTGGGAGAGGCGGGCTGGACGGGGGGGACGAGTCGACGGGCCCGAAGACGGGCGACGAGCACGGGGTCAGGTTGACCGGGGAGGAAGGCGATGGGGGCATGCAGACAGGTTGACCATACATGATGGAATCGAGCAGAGGTCGCGTGAGTAGAATTGTACGCTATTCAAGTCCGGCAGCGAAGAGAAACAAGGACATCGCCTTGAGTTCATACGTCCACCCGTCACCAGGGATTGACAACAAAACACAACCCACTCCACGGCATACGACCCTACACTTCACTCGCACTCCTTCCCAGCAGAATTGGCCTCTGGACCATCCAAGGGCGGTAGAGGGACGACAGTCACCTCGGCGTGTCTGAATGTACGAAGCCCCGTCCGGATGATCCTCAAGCGGGACCTGCAGTGTGGATCCGGGCACGCGACCTCGCCGTCCGTCGTCATCCAATCGTGTGGATCCGTCACGCGCTGCTTGGCCGCTAAGAGCGGGAGAACAGCGCCTAACCTCGGCAGGGTCGATGTCAGCTGTGTCAACCTGCCTCACGGACAGCGCCTTCTTCCGGTCGCTGTTGTGCAGCTCACCAAGAGAATAGATGGAAAAACCCTGGCCAGGAGGGAGGTGAAGCATCTCGCCCCGTAAAGTGAAGTAGTCGCCTGGCTTTGCACCGCACAAGATACGCTCGCTTGGCGGGCAGATGACCTCGACGCGGAGATCGTACAGCTGAAAGTGATCATCTGGGTGCTCTGAGACGTTTTGTGGCATGGTAGTGGTGACGGAGCAACAGTATTTTGGGTCGTCGCACGGAAGCCCGCGACACCATCGACCCTAATCAGAGCGAGACGTGTTCACGTCGCCGTCGTCGAGCAATCTCTACGCTTCCGTGCAGGACTGGTTCACATTAGAATAGTAGTACGAGTCCAGGCAAGGCGATAGAGGAAAGATGAAACGTAGAAACGAGACGCCAGAGAACTGCCTCCTCCCGAAACTTGAATGCACGACGGCAACCCTCTCCACGACAACGCCGATCCCATCAGCACCCCACGTCTAGACGGTCGGCGACACCGACCGTGCCTCCCCACCCGACGCGTTAAACATAGCCTTGAGCGCCATCTCATTCCTCTTTTGCCTCACCCTCTCCGCCTCCTCCGCACCCCCCGTCATCTTGAGTTTCTTCCCATTGACAAACCCCGTCAACTCATGCTCAAACGCGTCCGACCTACTCGCCAACTCCTTCTCCCGATGCTTTTGGTTCGCCGCGATCGCCTTCATCCGCCTTTCGGGATCCACCGCTGCACCCCGGATTTCCATCATAACGGTGCTCAACCCCGTGTGGCCTTCCTCGGCCGGTGTGGGTCTGAACGCTCGGCCACGCCCACTGCCACGCCCACTCGGCCCGCCCCGGAGTAGAATCACTTTTTGCACGTGCCCAAACACGTCGGAGACCGCCTTGTGATCCTCGAGCAAATCTGCCAACAACTCTTCCTGGTGTCCCAAAAATCCTTGTTCCTCCACAATATTCTGCAACTCTTCTTCCCATGTCTTCTTCCACATGGGCCTGATCGTGTCAATGTGTTCCTTGAGGCTCGTCAACTCGATCGCTGTCGACGCGACGTCATCCTGGATCGTCTTGAGCAATTGAGGTTTGGGCGTCATTTGACGCTTGATCACGTCATCCTTAAGTGCCTCGACGGTATCTTGCAGCTCCTCGATCTTCGTGAGTACGTTTTGACTGCGCGAATCGAGCTTAGTCTTGCCCGTATTGATGTACGCCCTCGCACCTCCTACCCTGGCGCTCGCGAGCTGTTTGACAGATTGGGTCTGCGTACGGAGCGCACCGAGCGATTCCTTGGTCGATTTCATAAACTCAGTATAGAGCTGCCGCATGATTCCGAGATCCCGACGGAGATTTTGGACTTCGTCGAATTGGGTCTTGAGGTCGTGTACGACACGGCTCGAATACTCAGACATGATGGACACACCCGTCATTTGTGGTTGGAGCTGGAGTGATTGCCCAGTCGTCTGGGGGAGAATGAATGGATTGGAAAGGCTATGGGCATCACCGACGATCCGCGAGAGCCGGTGGGCGATATGTACGAACTGCTTCTCTGAGGGTCGGTCGGCAACAGGTGTACTCTCGGCAAAGTCGTGCATGGAAATGGGGTTGAAATGGACGGATGCCCGTCTGTTGGTAGCTATCGCACTCTTCAGCTCTTTGAGATCGTTGGACAGCATATGTATCTGTGAGTCGATGTGTTGCTTGATTTGATCCAATGCTGGCAAAACGCTGCGATGAGCAAGCATGACTCTTGAAGTACGGTGACGACTCACGTTCTATATTGAGGGATAACAAACATTTCTCCTTCACTTCGTCAATGTCTTCCAACTCATACTGCACACCGCTCGACAGATCTCGTATGTAAATGGCTGGAAAGTTCTCCATCCCTGGGTTATAAGAGAACTTGTCTACAAAGAGCATGCGGAGGGATGAAAAAGTCAGGCCAGGCTCAAGAATGACTTTCTTGACCTCCCGGCCGACTTGGAGGAAAACAGGAAATGCGGTGGATTGACAGGAATCCTCGGGTTCCACTTCCTCTGCCAATTTACTGAGATGGAATTGGGCCCGAGGCGGCGCTGGCTGGCGCACGGTGTCGGTTATCGACGGTGGTAACGGCGGGACGGGCGGTGTAACCTGAGCCGCAGGCGATGGTGTACGCAGCACCCGCCTCGCACTTCCATCACACTTTCCCTCGGGCTCATCCACCTCAGTGAGAACAGCCAGATCGCCTGGGGTCAACATTGACGAAGCAGCCATCGACCGACGGTTCGGAGACGCTGACAGGGTACGCTCACGTGTGATCGCACCACCCGTCATCTTGCTAAAATGATATGTCGAGAATCGTTTGGACGCCCTCCGCTCAAGAGCTTCGCTCTTCTTGAGCGCAGCAAGCGAACTCGCAACTGCTGGGACATCGGATGCCTCTATAGGTGGTGACTGTGGAGGAGAGGAGTCGACGCCATTGGTATCAATCCGATCTGGTGAAGAAGCCTCGATGATGACAGCAGGAGGTGACGCTGGCGGTGGTGAGACGGGTTTGTCGACGAGGGAGTAGCGCTTGACGGAAGGTGGGACAGGAGTAGATTGAATAGGTGGCATGGGCGGCATCTCTTTATCTACCTCTGGTGTCGGTGGGTAAGATACACGTGAATTGGGCAGCACGTTGGGCTGAGCAGGTGCGTGCTGCTCCTGAGGGGTATAGGATGGCGGGTATGCCGGTTGGGAGTTCCGAGACGGTGGCTGTGGCACTTGGGAGAAGTGACCATTCATATGGGACGTCGCCGTCCTATCGTTTGGAGGTGGGTCGTCGTCCGGTTCTTGGAACACCGGTGGTGGCGTCACATGGGGTTGGGGTTGTGTATGGGTTTCAGACGACTTGGAGGGATGAGATGGTCGAGTCTGCTGCCGCGCGGCATGCACATTCTCCCTCTCTCTTTCCACATGCCGTTCTTCTTCAACATGATGACTCCGCGATAAGTGTGACCGGCGCTGTTTCGGCTCGTCGTCCTGCTTCGAGTGTTTGTCAGACTTTGAGGAGCGCGAGCTGGTGCGTGTATGCGACGACCCTGACCGATGGCGGGATGATTGGTGTTGTTGATCAGAAACAATGCGACGGTACATGGATTGTTTGGTGCGCAGGCCTTGCAAGAGGCGCGTGATGATCGCGCGTACCTTGGGCAGATATATCGCCAGATTGTCAGGTGTTGCGTCTTCAGCCAGGCAAGTTTCGAGAACGTCACGAAGGTCTTCGGGGATGGACATGAGGTCTCTAAAGATATGCTTGGTAATTGGCACGCGGAAGGGCACGTACAGGACGCATGGTGGTTGGGGGTACTCACGCCATGTCTATATCGAACGCTGCAAACGCAGCCACCGCTGCGTTGAAGTCATTGCCCAGACGGACATAGACATCGCTGATTTGGGTTTCTGTCAGTTGGAGGTTGCTCCACATGGTCAAGGACTCGAGGAGCTGCTTTATGGCCACGAGGAGTCTGGTGACGGCGGACTCGACTGCAGGCTGAATGCAGGGCGATAAGATGGTGAGGGTAGGTCACGGACAAGACTTACATGGGTCGAGCGGCCTGAGCGGGAAGAAGAGGAAGCAGAGGAGTGGGTGGAGGTGACAGACTGGTTGTCGCGGCGAGATTTGTGTCCATCGTAGGGCGGGGGTTGCTGCGAGGTCGAGGAGGCCATGAAGAATGGGCGCGACACGAACGAGCCTGTGGGAATTTCCAATCCAAGGCAGTTTCTGCCTACGAGAAAAAAACATTTGCACGAGACAAAGACACGATTACAAGCTAATTATCATTCTGTTCTACAAACCCTACGCCTGCCTGTTGTACGGCGCAGCACCACTGCCTGCAAGTGCCAACTCGTCCAAGACGAGATCGTGTTCGGTACGCTTGTATGTCTTGATCGTCTCACCATAGTCCGAGATGTCATACACTCGGAATCGTCGGTCGAAGCTGCGATACGCACACTCGGTGAGATGACGGAATCGACAGCAATACGGTAGACTTACCCGACCTTTCCATACCCAGAGTAGGAACTGCAAACAACTCTGTCATGCGGACCAACACTGAGCAGAAAGCCGACTCACCCCCCACCCCCAAAGCACAACCACACATCCTGCATTCGCTTACAGTCTTCCGTAACTAGCGCCCGAGTTAGCACACACACAACCCGGTGCCACAACTCCACTCACTGTGGCAATGGCCGTTCGCGACGACCTTGACTTCAGGGATGACACCTCCGGCCCGATGGTCGCTCTCCAGAGCCTTGAGCAGTCCTTTGTCAAACATCCCGTCACTCTTTTTCGCAGACCCCGGACCCTCGAGTTCGTGCAATCCAATGTCGAGTGGTCGGCCTGTACGGCTATCCGTGTCAGCCGTGCCGTACGATTCCTGTCTAAAATAAGCAGATCATGCGTAGCCATCCATTGATAAAGACCCCAAGAACATACAATGGAATGTGGAAAAACATCAGTGCGTTCGGTTTGGCAAGCCTACGTGTTGTGGGTGCAATCTGGTCAGATTGTCGTTCCCACAGGTCACCGAGGTCGGACGATGTGTCTGGCTGGAACGGACGTTCAATGGGATCAATCGAGCCAGATTGTTGGAGGAACCAGTCGATTTGGTCCTAGCAATGACCTGTTGGCTCCCAAGGACTGTCACCGAGGGCAGGCACTCACAGTGTGAATCCAGTCGTATTCAGTAGGGAAGAAGTACCCAAACCAGTCCAAGTACCCGTCTGAGTACGCCCCAGAATCCAAAAAGTACAAAGTCAACAGGTGTGTCATTGAACTGTAGGCCGGTATGAATGCATATAATCATGCCATTAACGCCATCTGACGCACCGATCTGCACTCCTAACCTTGAGAACATAATTGCCCACACCATGGATATCCTTAGGACCTCGTTCGACAAGCGAATACGGGAGCGCTTGCATCATCTTCATTTGTTCGGCCTTGACGTCCCCGTTCTCTTCGTCGTGATTCCCAAATATGGCCGCCCAGGGGATTTTCCTGTCGGTCACCTCCACTGCAAACTTTGCGAGAATCGACTTGGGGTCCCACGACGTTCCCTGCCCATTGAGCTGATCCCCGGTGAAGACGACCAAATCGGGTTTCTCCGAGTCGAGGATGTGTCCCATTAATGAGTTTGTAAGATTATCTGAGGCGACACATGGGTCGAGTACCGTATCACGGCAAACACCGCGGGACACTGAATAGTGTAGATCAGCGACTTGAAGAATTCTGAACCGACCGTCCTTTGAAAAATGAAGTGGAGGTGCCCGGGGAATGGCTGGTGGGGTTGGATGTGTGGTTAAACGGCCATCCGAGCACTTAGTTCATGCCAACTTACGTTTGACACCCCTTCGGTATGTAACATGAACGCTGGATACGCGACCCTCCTGTTCTGGGGTGACTGGTGGTTCCAGTTTTTCAAACCCATACCATGCGCGATCTTCACCAAAGAGGACGTCGACTTCAGTGATGATGTTGTCTTTCTCCTCTGCACTCATTTCTTGCATTGTTTTGCCCGTCTTGAACCACAAAAAAAGTGGGTCCGCGCGCATTACACCATCGCGGATCGAATGCTCAATCTTAACCCACGAGTCTGTAAGGGACGTAGGCACCTCCCCTGCTGGGAGGAGCTGGAGGTCGGTGATCAGCGGGATGTCGAGACGTCGCGTGCGTCTATAATATATATTCTAGAACGCACATAAGTACATCTCGCAGTCACGTCCGATCTCCCTAGACGGTGGGGTGGCTCACCAAAGTCCATATGCCATTCTCCTTGTTCAAGTCCCGGTCGACGCGCACCCACTTTCCCTTGATAGCGTCCTGTTCGACACTTGTCTCGGGGTCACACATGTTCCCGACGAGACCAGGTGGGACAAAACACCTAGTGATCGTTATTTCGGACACTGGGAAAGAAAGTGACTTGGGTTTGGAGAAGGGAACAACGGAGTCGATGGAAACCCACGCCCAGTGTCATGGGGCCACAATGGCGCCCATGCATCCGTCGGATAACTCGAGACGTCATCTCCTGGAATCGTGATATTCCACCAGTCTGCGTTCGACGACGGCAAACCGCCTGGAGTTGTGTTGCCTGGAGCTACGACCTGTCCTGGCTGCTGGTCGCCGTTCTCGAAATAGTGCGTGGTTGCGACTGCATCCCATGATTGCCATCCGAGTCGCTGCACGATGCCAGGACCGGGGGTAGGTTGGTAGAGGACAAAGGTGAAGGTGAGGAGACAGCAAAACCCGACGATCGCTGCTGCGGGCACGAGCAGCGCCCTCAAAAAGCGGAAAAGGCGACCACAACACGAGGCCATGCCTTCAATCCCAAGGAATGGATAGGGTCAATATCAAAGGGGGAAAAAAAAAAGATTAGCGGTGCGAGTCTGGCTGGAACCGAGCGATAGTTATGGAGCGGAGAGCGAGGCAGCGCCAGCCTCTTAAGTGCCACGTGACCCCACCAAAAGTGCAACTCACAGGGTGTCGTCCTTTTCCTCCTTCATCGTCTTCATGCAGTCCGTCGGACGTGTCTTGCGGCGGTTCTACACTACCAAACCACCGGCTGTCGCAGAGACTGCTCTCCCTTATCATGCGGCCGTCGCTCGTGAAGCCTCCACCCCTCTTGCAGTTCGCAAACGCCGTCTCAGAAAATCTCTTGAGCACCTACCTCCACCCGACAGTCCCCTCACACCCACCGAACACGCTACTTACATGCGCCAGCTCGCCAAGGGCCAACTCAGACCAAAAGACGGTCGCGATCCTACACCTGCCGAATGGCTCGACACCCTCAACGTCCGTCGTTCCCGCCTCCGCGGCACCCGGTCCGTCCCCTCCAAACATACCAATGGCAGTACCAGCACCCTAGACACCCGCGTTGTCGGTCAAAAGATATACCTCCCCAACATCATCTTCAAGATGGTTCGAAACCACACGCAAAAGGGGAAGCCATACAATCCGTACGAGGCGACATTTCGCATTCCACCATCGGTTACCAAGACAGACGTGCGGTCGTATCTACAGACTGTGTATGGCGTCAAGACGACGTATATTCGTACTGCCAACTACATTTCTCCCTTGAGGCGCACCCGCCTGGGCCTTCGTCCCGTAGGCTCGCACCGGACGTACAAGCGGGCCGTCGTCGGCCTCATAGATCCGTTTTATTATCCTCAGGACATGGAGGACATGGACAAATTGGAGCGGAAGAAGCGGGAGAAGTGGCTAGAGGAGCGCTTTGCGCTCAAGTTGGCCACCAGGATGAGGCGACGCGAGCTGATTCGTGTATCCCAAGCTGGAAGCAAGACGTGGCGGTTGACAGGCCATGTGCGGAGGGACAAGATCTTGCAGTCTATCGCAAGGAGGAGGGCACTCGACGCACGGGCTTTAGAACAAGTTAAGACAGAGATGGCGGAACGGAGGGCAGCTGGACATCCCATCTTGCACGATAAGGGCGGTCGGATGAAATCTAACAAGGGACAGTCGAAGAAGGCGTTGATTGTTTAACAAGTCTGAATCCACGTTAAATCTACCTAGTTATGTTGACCATCCGATGCTAAAGCTACACTTCACTTTTTCTGTCCTATTACAATTCCCGGCCTGATATTGATTCCGAGACTTGGAAACCGGTCTGACATCCCTCGCAACGCTTTTGCATCCGTCCCCATGTCTTGTTCTTCCGTTCTGTCCCAGCGTCCAAGGAACATGAAGCATTGCCGATCAGGTGCGCTGGCCTATGCGCTCGTACGTTTCGAGCGACCTTCGAATGTCTGACAGATTATTCTGCCAGGGTGATGGTATTTCGCTCGCACTGTGGCCAAAAATGCACGTCAGATTGGACCACGGATTCCAGAGCACGAGGTTAGACGGGACAAGATGGGCCTCTATCCGATGAACAGTGTGTGGTTGAACGTACAACTCTCGTGATCGTTGGTGCATCGACGCGTGTCTCGACTCGCCAGGCATTTTGATATGCCTTGGAGTCCAAAAGATGTAGGAAAGTTTGAACATGGTGATCAAATGATGGATCGATAGAGATGGAGAATGAAGAATGAAGAACAATGAGCGAGAACGCGTTGGGACAGCTACGAGTCGTTCGTCGTGGGCTTGTCGTTCAAATGACGGCGAGCCAGTCATAAAAGGGAGAGAGCGAGAAAGAGAAGAGGCCCGTTGAATACGAGTGCGAATCCCAGACTCTGGGCGTGGGCGCGGGGTTGGGACTGGTTTCACGAACACCTGACGTATATGTACCCCTACGTACACGTCTGTCCATCGGCAAAGAGAGAACCCGAAACGAGAGAGCGGGCAGCGCCAACGCCCAACCGTTCACAGCCCTCACCAAGCCATCGAAGGCGGCACAGCGCATGATAAGAGGCGGACAAAAGGGGAGACAGCACGATGACTAAGCGTTATGTGTCCGAAGGCGAGGGAGAACAGGAACCGAGCCGAGTTCACTTTTGCCCTTGCTTCGTGCACAGGTTCGTCCATAGGGAGTACAGTTTCCATGATGCACTTGCGTTTCCTGTCCCCGGGTTTAACTCGTTGCCTTGTTTCGGGTTACGTGTACGTCCCAGAGCACCAGAAACAAGGATGCTTGTCTGTGTGCAGTAGGATCAGCTTTCACAGCGCCCATCGATGAAGCAGGCATCGCCGTGATGTACAACATCAAAGTTCTTGGAGTGGCTCCAGGGTCCGTGGAACCAGAATGAGGCATCTCCGCAGCTGAATTCGAAGCATTGTTCTCGTACGCGCAGATACCGCTCGGCATGCGCCATCAAGCACTTCGTCTCGCCGATGAGCACATGAGCTAGGCTGTATCATTTGATGATCGCCCACATACCTGATACTCCATGTTTCTGCGGTGCCACGCTCGGACGTACTTTGAACGTGTTCGACGACTACTCCAGACCGACGCCTTGCACACACATCCTTCCATCATGCCTCGACCCGCCGCCGTAACCAGCACTTATTTCTTTTCATGCCATAACACGCAGGGAGATACGAAGTCGAGGGTATGCGGCCAGAGAATCCCGCCTGATGACCGTTTGCCACGCTCGAGTAGTAGTAGCACGTAACCAAGAGTGAAGCGACCAACAGATAAATTTAGTAGGAGTTCGTAAGCCCCGAGGGGGCCTGACGCTACAAGAGGGCTACCAAGAGTGAGGCTAGGGATGGCCATGGACGAGTGACGTTACGAGCAGCTGAATCGAGGTGCCGCCGCGAACGAGGGGATTTGATCAGAGTCATACAATACGCAGACGTGACCTCGCCAGAGAGACGTTCTGTTTGGGAATCATCTTGAAAGAATCGACTCCGTGCTCTTGATCGCAGTGGAGCTAGACAAAGACTTCATCATCATGAGCTGGTAAAAAGTAACACTCATCGACACAAGGCACGTGAGCAGATCGATGTCACCGGGAGATGCGAGCCCAAGTGAGAAGATTAAATGGAAGGACGAGCATCGTGGGGCCACTGGGTGGCCAATCCAAATCATAGTATTCAGCCAGTCAGTCTTGCTTGAATGGGTCATAAACGCTCGAAATACCGCACACAACGAATGTCGATGATATCTGTGTACTAAATGGTCGCTGTACAGCTTCCAAAGATTTGTTGTACAATCCGTCGTATACATCCTTCTGGTGTCTCCCGAACCCAGGCCGCTCCAGTGAGGTCCTCGAGTTTCTTCAATTGGTCTTCAGAACTCGGTTTCCCTTCTGTCATTGGTCGTGCTTCGGGGTACCGTTTTAGAACCTCTCGCGACCAAATGCATAGAAGCACACCTTGTACTATTCGAGTGACAACGGATCAGCCCGAATCAGTATTCTGTGAATTTGGTCGGGGAAATACTGAGTGGGAGGTGTGGCCTTGGATGCCATGTATTGACCAGCGACTAAGCAAGGGTAATTGACAAACTCGCCGTGTAGGCTCAACGGGGTTAACTGTGTTTGCTTAAAAGGACCGTCGGCTGTGATAATTGTGTAGGTACCCGTTTGTTAGGGATGCACCTGCGTCCGAGTGGGACCGGGCCATTTGGCACTAATCGTCTTGCAATGTTTAGAGCACCGCCAGTTTGTCCTGCGACGTCAGATAATGCACGTAGGGAGGAGAAAAATACATTCTTAACGCTTCTTGGTTTAAAAGTGTTGTTTAAACTGGGGGACTAACAGATGTCCTCGCGTCTCTCAGCCCGACCCTGTCGCTCGATGCCTTCTGATTGCGCGTTGGCTTTACTAAGTTACTCCCATGCACTGCTGCGATACGCGAGACGGCCGACCGTGACTCCACTGGACTATGGTAGACGTCCTTCAATCTGTTTCGATGTCGATGCTATAACAATCAATGCCTGCAGATTGCAACATCATAATCCTATGAGTTGCGCAATCATGAAACGTTCTACTGCATCTAATTCTGATGACAGATACTCACCAATATGCAGTGGTTCTTTGTATGTTCGTATGGCCCAACTACCAAAAGTGCGAGTCGACGTAAATTCATCAAAAGTGTTGCCTACCCTTATTGCAGACAACGCGGTAGAGGGCTGCGACCGTCCTTCGAAATGTCGTTGGGTCGACGCGCCAATGTCTCAAAAACTCTCGTTCGATTAGAGGCTCCCAGTGGCGGTGTAAGTTTGGCCAGCTCATCCCGTTCTACCTTTCACTACCTCCGTCACCACCCCCTGTTACATCCCGGAGATCCTGCAGGTAGCTCTTGACGAAACGCCAGGCAGCTACAGGTAGAGGCTGGCAGAGGAAAGTCAAATCGAGCTGGATTGGACTGCGTCCAAGTGGCCTGAGTGCGTCTTATACAGGGACCGAGGACAAGTTATAGCAGTCCCCTGCTGGGCTAAGAGGCATCACGCGCGACAGCTCACGAGCGTTCAAAATATGATCGTTTCCTCAGGGAGCACCAATCCCTGCCTGGTCTCCCAGTCCCTCTGCCACTCGTCTAACCTCTTCATCATGTCCGCCCACTCTGCTTCCGTCTCCACCCCCCTCAGCCACTCCCTCTGCCACCCCAGATCTTCCACTCTCTGCCATCCCCTTCGCAAGTACCGAAGGTTTGCTGCTTCTCGCCGCCATGCCTCAACAAACTTCACGCCATCGTCTGGTATTGTACCTTGATTCTTGAGACTGTCGATGAGATTCTCTTGATAGTCGAAAGCGGATCCGTCGACCATACGGTGGCCGACATAATATGGGTTGTATCCCCGTGACCGCAAATCATTCTCTGTCGCGTCAAGCTCCTCCAACAACTCCTCACGCGAGCCGAGCAGACTTTTGTTGGCGATGATTCTTGCTGTATATATGCTCTGCGCGAAATCCAAGGGACAATTGGCGACGAGGATAGGGAGCCCGATGAACGCGAGTGCGTTGGTCGGGTAGGATGCGGATAGGGAGAAGATGTGTTCGTGGAGTGGGAAGAGGTAACGGAGGTTCGTGGTCAGTCCATGATCGCGATCACTCGACTTTGGTTTCACGGCAACCTCCCCGCTTACTTCGAGAAAAGGAATACGCAAGTCATATCCCGTTCCCACTAGTACAGTGTCGACTTCGTGGGTTTGCGAACCGTCGGCAAAGACGATGGCATCGGACGTAAAGTACGCAATCTCTGGCTTGACCACGACTGAGCCTGGTGCCGGTTCCTGAAGATTGCGAACAGAATAATAGACCTAGAAGTACGAAAGGAAAAAAAAATCAAGTTATATTTAGCCAGGAACCTGTCACGATGGCTACCTTTCGAGCACACAGCACTACCTGGGAGACCATGTCCCGCCCACTCGCCCCGGAGCCTACCACGACCACCGTCTGATTCATATATTTCTGGGGCTCACGATAGAATATCGAGTGTAGAATCTCTCGTCGGCTACCGCTCGCGTCCTTGTGATGCAGCCACTCGTCCTGACCACGGAAAGTGGGCATATGTGGATAGTGATTGTGTCCGTTGGCGACGACCAAGTGGTCGAAAGACCGCCGTGTCTGATGGCCGTCCTGATCCACGACGAGCACGCTCCAGTATCCCTCCTGCGGCGTCCCGACCCACGTTGTGGACAAGACGGTGTGGTTGAGTATGATGTAAGGTGCGAGATTATAAGACGACGTGAAGGCCTGGTGGTACTTCTCGACGTATTCGTGACCCGCGAACAGAGGGGTTCCAGGCGGAAAAGGAAAGCCAGGATAGGTCATCGTGGGCACCGGCGTGTTGGTACGGAGGAGGGGGTAGAGTGGTGTCTCGGGCAACACTGGCGGGTGGACGGATTGCGAGTCCGGGAGCCTGCATGGCCGACATTGAAAGTAGGGGCTCTCGGTGAGAAGGAACGCACCATATCCCACCAACGTCTCGGCGTTGCTCGTACAATACGACATCAAAATGGCTATCCAGCTCATCCTGGAGGTCGACAAGGGCGCGCAGCATCGCAAGGCCAGCACTACCAGCCCCTACAATAGCCACGGACTTGTTCACGTGCACTATTCGTTGTTGCGGGACGTTAGAATCACCATACCGGAGGAGAACGAGACTCAGGAGCGACAGGAGAAACTGGCGAACGTCGAGCATGATAGAACGACAATGTACACCAACACTACGGTTCTGCACGAACGAGGTGTCTGTGGGACGTGGGACGTCCTGATCTCATTATGAACGACGATTGCGTGTGTTCTAACCTGTGCCTAGTCTGTCTTTTCCGCCAGTCGATCCAGTAGCACCTTTAGCTCTTCGGCCTCTTCTATCAGTTTTCCTATCGTCACGTCCCTCGCATCTGCCGGGTCCAGTGGCTGTGGCTCTGGTTTCTTCCAGCTCAACGTCCGTACTGCCTCATCAACTACCGCGCTCCACGTCTTGCCCTCCGCCTTCAGTAGCGAGACCAGCTCGTCCTTGATACGTCGACATGTACCCACGCCGTCATACCCGAAGCCAGTGTATACCTGTACTAAGGACGCCCCCGCGCGTGCATATTCTAATGCATCTGCACCAGAGGAGATACCGCCACAACCGATGAGCGGAATAGCAGAGGGCAGGTGTGCACGGAGCGTTTTCAGCGCCTGTAGTGAATATGGCATCAAAGGTTTCCCAGACAGTCCCCCCACCTCCGACTTGTTAGCTGTGATCGATAGATGGAATCAACGACGGTGCAAAGGGGAAACGAGGCGTGCTCACGGTCATTCAGAGATGATGGCCGGGTGATAGTCGTGTTACTGACAATGACGCCATCGATCGCACTATTCCTGATGACTTCTGCTATTTCGATTATCTGACTTTGTTGCAGGTCCGGCGCAATCTTGAGTACCAAGCGTGGCCGACGGGAAGTTACCGCAAGGGACTCGAGCTCATCGCGAGCCTTGGTTACGTCCGCAAGCAATCTTTCTAACGAATCCCGATTTTGAAGCCCCCTATCATGTTTCCTTAGCATGGGTAAACTATGGCATAAATACGAGTTCGGTGCACGCACCGAAGTCCTGGTGTGTTGGGGCTCGATACATTGACCACCAGCACGTCGGCATAAGGGCCGAATGTCTTTACGCCAGTAACAAAGTCTTCCGAAGACTCTACAGATGACGTTTTGTTTTTCCCAAGATTGATAGCCAGAACTGATCTGGAACGTAGAGCAGCCGTCGTATTTGCGTCAGTGTCGTGAAACGTGGGTATACGGGCTCGTAGACGTGGTATGACTGCGGCCGCTCCTTGCGAAGGGAAACCATAGCGATTTATAAGAGCAGAATCAGAAACCAGATGAAAGACACGTGGTTTAGGATTGCCTGACTGCCAGTGACACGTTTAGTCGTTGTAGGAAAAAAGCATCCAGGTGTCAACGAGTTCGGATCCATACCTGAGGTTTTGGTGTCACACTGCCGATTTCGACCCAGCTAAAACCAAGATTAAAAAGACCTAGTGACGGTGTTGTTAGCTTGGCAGAGTAACGAACAATGTTCTGTATACCGTCTATTGCTTCCCCATCCTTGTCAAAGCCGGCCGCTAGACCGATTGGACTGGATATCTCTTGATCAAAGACCTGTGGCAACACGTCAATACCTTGAGGTTTTGGGTCGCTCTGAAAGATGTTCCACCTGTGATCGTAGCGATTCGTCGTCTTTTACGGGATCTCGAGGTGCCAAACCGCTTCGCAATACTTTGATTGCTAATTTATGGCCCGTTTCGGCGTCGAACGCGTACCGCAACACGGGAGTGAACACATATCGATGTATCGCCGAGCGTGCGTCAAAATAGTACGCTGTAAACAAGCCTGCGGACAAAGCAAACAAGACCGTGTACGCGGCGGTTCGGAAGGACGTGGAGGACGAGGACGAGGAACCGAATGTCCTGCGCTGGAGTATGGGTGGTTGCAGCGAAGATATTCTATACCTCAGAACACGTTGAACTCCAGGACTTCGCAGCGATAGCCCTGCCATGCTCTAGGTCAAACTTGCTCGTACTGAATCCAGAGACGGCGTACAGCTCGCGTCTGTTTGCGCTTGTTGGGTTTGAAGGACGTCGGATCAATCCTCTTCGAACAGCAGCACTCATTCTGGGAGTGAAACGCGACTCCTCTGTGCCGGATGGATCCTCTCCATTCAGATCTAACATCCAGTAAGCATTCCATGGACAGGGATCACGGGGCGTCGGCAAGATAGATCCTAGAATATGCGATATCGCGACGCTACTTCCTTGGGCATGTCTCATCTTTCTGCACTGCTTGCTAAAGAGCGGGTCTGTCTGGTGTGGTTCTCGACTATGAGACGGTCCACACTCGGTGCTTGAGTACGACAGGTGTCTGCTTCACGACTGTGTGCGTCCCTTAACAATGCCGCGGTAAAGCTATGCAAAGTAAACTCGTCTCTGGTTTACTCACAACGAAGGCGACCAGCAACCCGAGCTCTGAAGTGTGCTCGGCTCTGCGGACAGTCCGAGTTCTTTGGACTTTGGACGAGACCCGAGACACTACAACACGGCGGAGTGTATGATCTAGCAACATGAAGAGGATATAAGGCTACAATTAGGATGTCGGCATGTACATGCTTGAAATCAATCTAGGATAGACGGTCGACTACAGCGAAAGTAGTAAAGCTGTGGGCCCCCAAGTTGCTGATTTCCATCAGCACGTCAAAAGGGCCATTGATGAGGATGAGAACAAGGTCGATGGATATGGTTCCAGGATGAGTGAGCTCAACGGAGACCCGACGCCATGGGCACAAAGATAGCCTCAGAAACCTGGCATTCTAATCATGGAGTGACAAGGTGGTAACCATGAGAATAATCCGATGACAAGAACATACATAGCGGATTCGATGGAAGTTAGAGCTTGTCTAGGATCGCGTTTGCAAGCGACTGTGAGATCATCGTTGTTGTGTTGGAGTGAGAAGGCGACCGAGCTTCACTACTAGCTACTACTTACTAGTACAGAACCCCCGCAAGCCTAGCGCCCAGTGGTACGTCGCCAAATGCTCGTCCACCACAGCAAACCTAACCTGTCCCCACTTCGCGAGCAATCGAGCAGCTCTTGATCTGAGCACTAATACGACCGTGTAGGAAGACTCCCAGGACTGGACGCTGGTGGTACACGTGATGGATGGGATCTCCACGCCTGCGGATAGCAACTGACGAGCTACTACCCCGAGCCAAGTCATAGTCATAACATGTCAGACTCCACGGCGTTATCTTTCAACCAACTTCCACTAGAAATCTTACACGGTATATTCCACTACCTCGACGTCCCAGACATCTTGAGAGTACGCAGGGTATGTGACATCTTTCCTCTAATCCAACTCGATGTGCTTTAGGCCTCCGTGAAATCTATTGTACCCACAGGTCTCTCGATACTTGAACGGAGCTAGCCGCTTCAGGAGCATATGGAGTGACGCCTACCGCAGGGCCGATTTTGTTCGCCTTCCGGGTCCGTTACTCTCTCAATCTGCACACGACCTAGAAAATGCACTCGTCCCTAGCTTTCGCGTCGAGCAGAATCTCCGGCACGGTGGGGGAGGCGCTCAAAGGGAAAAAATGACGCTCAAGCTGAAAGAGATTCGGTATACCGGCGTGGCTCTCGGCGTGAGCTTGATCTTTGCACGATTCCTGTTCGTCGCTCTCAGCGAGGAAGTCCGCTGTTATGACTTGAGCCTCGATGCCTTTGATAGCAACTCGGGTGCAAGTATCATTTACAGATCAACGGGTGGCATACTGAGATCGTTTTGGTGTGTCTCTGCCATCGACGTCGAGGGTCGTCCGTTCGCATGCGTGGTCTTGAGTGAGGAAATGCAGACGGGTGTCTTGACACAAGGATCAAAACAAATGTGGGTATTCACACTTGATAGCCAACGAGCGCTGACGATGTCTGCTGTAGTTCAGTTTATTCGCTAAACGTGGTGGAGCAGTCCGAGGTGACTCTAGACCTTCTTCATCAGTTCGAAGAGCACACGTTCGACATCGACGTCGTCGATCTCGGCCCTCGTGTGATTGTCATTCAAGGTCGAGTGGGTCCTAATACTGACACCGATTGGCGTCTCGTCGCCCTGGATGTGCACACACGCACGCAATTCCTTCTCCCTTCATTTACCCATGCGACATGGGAGGCAGCAAGGTGGGGGATTCCGTGTTCATGTATTCCATTTTCGTCGAACGCTCACCTCCTAACGCGAAGAGAGCAGATGCCAGTATGGACAACCACCGAGGACATCACCTCACCCACGAGCATCTCAACGTCGACGCATCTGCTCTTGGCCAGATCCTTTTACACCCAAGCCGCTGGATGGTGCACGTTCCTCCAGGCATTTACTCTTCCCCACCTAAACGCCCACCACCATTTCATCCTTCCCTCGACCCCTCTCAGCCCGTCGCACCAGGGTATCATCCCCGGGATCAGCGTCAGCAATGCCGTACTGCTCCACGATGCCACCGTCGACGCATCCACGCAAGATGTCTTCATCACTATCCGAGTACACGCATTCGAGCCCTCTCGTCCTCGTTGCTCCTTCTCAAAATACGGCATTCTTTGTCTCGACGGCACCGCACACAATGCGACCCCGTCCTCATGTGGCGAGCTTGGTACCATTACGCTTCAGGTGCTGGGTTCTCTTGGCCGCCTTTCCCAAATACCGTTCCGTCACCCGTCCTTCAACGGCGCCGGCAGGGCGTTTTACATGCTCGAACCAGGCTCGTATATCGTCGCAGCGCTCGAATACGACGTACGCGGTAGCGGTGGCTATGACTCAGAGGCCAGGGTTATAGAGTATCCTTGCATCCTGCGCTTCCCGACCCCTCGCACGCTCTGGGACTATGATCCCTATTCTGGTCGGATATGCCTCCAATCTTCCATGACAAAGTATAGCGTGATCGAGATTTTGGATCTCGCCGTGTAGGTCAACTCGGTCGAAGAGCGATAGAGAAGCGAACGTCCTGGAACGTTCAACGCCGGGCGTATTCATCGATATCGAGCTACGTAACACTACGCCGCTAATACAACGATACGAATAATAAGGAAGCAAACATCACCGCTATCGTCATACAACCATTCGCGAACGTCCAACGTGTCCCGCTTGAACTCGCCAAGTTCGGAGAGTTCGTCGGGGATGTGTTGCTTAACATGAGCCACGTTAGCAAAGAAGTACTCTCCGATACGAACCATCCGATCGAACACGTCTACTCACGAGCGAGTCTGCAACACGAACGCAACCGAACCCATACCCTCCAGCGTAAAACCAGACGACGTCATCGTGCTCCCACTCGAGAATACGGACGTTGCGCCCCCACCGTGAATGCCCACGTCGGCCCAGCGTACTGACTGGGACACGTAATACGTGTTAGTTGCCATGACGAGCGTTTGGCTCGTGGTATTCCATACTGCGACGTCGACGCCGCCGACGATGTAGTTCGTCCGAGTGGTTGTCGTGTTGAAGAGGAAGGGTGTGATACTAGGGAGGGCAAGCGCAAAGGCGGAAGCGTTGCCCTTGATATCTGTCGGCGTGGGGTCTGACCAAGAGATCGCACCAAGGGAACCGTGGTTGATACCGAGCAGGGTGATCACAACCCATTCTTGGCCGGTCGGTGCCCGTAACCAGTATATACTAGGGGCGTGGGGTCGAGAATTCGATCATTAGCATATATGCGCGGGACACAGGGATTTGCTCACTCTCCAGAAACGCCCCCAAATGCCTGGGGTACGCTCCAAACTGCCTTAGTGCGTTCCCAACCCACGACTTGCATTCGGTTCAAGAAACTCGTTACACGGTCGCTGACGTCGGTGAAGGAGCCCAGCCCACTATTCGCAGGGACTGGGATAGAGGAAGCATTCTCAGGAGGGACAGCGTCGTCGAGGCCAGCAGGGATGGGGAGACAATTATCGCAGCCGCAGTCGCCATAGGTTGACGTACAAGGGGTATTGAACATAAGGGAGGTATTTACGTTGGCGCCGATGATATACACGTCCTGCATGATGATATCAGTTCCGGCAGCATACGATGTAAAGTAATAGTCTTGGCAGTTGAGCACAAGGGAGACAGGATGATAACCATCGAGGTTGTATATGAGATCGTATGCGGTGGATGTCGCATTGAGCGGATCTGACGACCCATCAGGTTCGTCACCAGTGTACCAGACCAAGAGGTTGGTCCAGTTCTTGAACGAATTTACTTGTTCGGTGAGATTGGCTGCATCCTGGTAAACGTAGCGCATGTCGTACATGAAGTACAGTCCGTTTTGTTGCATTCGACTAAACACCTCATTCATGCTTGTCTGGCTCGGAGTGGATTCGAATATAGGATGTACCTAACCCAGTTAGTGACAGCACACGAGACAGGATTCAATACATACGACCGTAAATCTTGGCGGTAATATAAGACTTTGAAGAAAGAAGTGAAGAAGGTATGCTCACCCTTGAGCCGCCAACTGATCGATGAGTGTGAGATTGTTGGCCAGGTATTGAAATTCGGTGTAAAACCCGATCGGAAGTACGGGTTGGTAACTGCCCTGTCCATTCGCAGGCTTCGCCAATAACGCGCCAGTCCTGAGGTCCATTTTCGTAGCAGTGCCATCGACCGGATTGGGCAAGAAATACAACGCAGAGCTTGTACTGAAGACCTGTATGCTGGATGACGATGAGCTGCTCGAGTAGGTGGCCTTACAAGAAACGTTGTGGGGGGTGGCTTGAGGTGTCAGATTCTGGAGACTAAACGGCATCTCGTACGCTGTCGCATTCAGCGGGACAGCGCCACTCGTGAGCACGTTCCCGTCAACACTAACGGTCACACTGAGCGTCCCAGCATTGTCCAAGGAGCCGTCGGGAAGGTTGATGGCCTGAGCATCCTGAATATTGGAGTAGACGACGGGTGAATCAACGAGGATGGCCGCAGACGAACTCGCATCTTCGGCCAGATAAGGTCTGATAGCGGGAGCACACCTCAAAGCCAGCAGGGAACTCTTAGATGGGGTCGGAATGGTGAATGTTCCGCCAGGAGGTAGCGCCTTGGCTTGAGGCATTTTGCTCGGATCATAATATTTACCACACCTGAAATGCATATGAAGAATGTCGGTCCAGAATGTGCCACAACGACCCACCATGTCTGGGCTTGGGCTGCAGGAATGAGGAAGCTTGTGCAGAGAAACACGAGGGACAAGAAACGCATCATTGAAGTGATGGACCTCTGAAATTGAAATGGTCGATCAAGGTCGTAAGTGTCTCGTAGAATGAGTACCATCCAGAAAAAGAAAATCGCTGATCTGTGAACCGAGATCATGCAGGATGGTAAGCAGTGTTTACGAGCTACGTGATTGACAGAGGGCGCGGATGATCGGTGACGACCGTCGCATGGTCTGGTGCGTATGCTAGGCTGATGTTTTCTGTATGGAACAAATACTTCACCTTGTTCAAGCGCCCCCGATCCCTCGCAAAACTACGATGGTACTAATAGAGTAGGAGCTCTTTGAGACGGATGCCATTCAGGGTTAAGGCAATCATTAATGTTGACGTACATACTCCGGCAATAAAAAAAGCGAGAGTGACCACGGAATGTCGGACGCGGATTAAAAGTGCTTGCTGGGGTAGGACAAAGGAAGGAAGAAGAGAAGAGAGTGGGTAAAGGATGACTGGGTTTGGGTTTCTGAGTAGGCTGACAGGGCTGTGTCTTCGCCTACCAGCCCAATGTTTACAATTGTTTTGGATTTGACGACAAGTGGGGCTAGTGGCCTATGAACCAGTTTCGGTGGTGTGCAGTATTACCTATCATACAAGATCGACGTACATGTACTGCACTCAAAATAGGGCTCAAAACGTCCGTCTGACATATCGTGTGCTTCCCCAGCAAACAAAGGCCGTGCCGTTGTGAGACAAAGGGGGCAGGTTTGGTAGCCGGGAAGGCTCTAGGTGAAGGAATCCATCCCGCGCTCGTCGTCTGGAAAGCCCAAAGCCCGGAGCCACGACGCACCACTCATACATCGAGACGAAACCACAACGGGATCATCTTCCACATTCGTTCTCTCTCCTTCATCGCCCATATCTCCAACGTTCTTGCGCATGCCTGACACTCAGTCTGCTCTAGACTTCGACGTGAGCCTCCCGAATGTTCGGTACCCAAGGGCTGACTCAGATCGTACAGCGGTTGTCCGAGCTCCTCCGCGACGTAGAGTGGATCCATGCATCCACGTTGATGATCAAAGAGATAATGCTGTGTAGCGAGGGTCACGAGCTCCGAGAAATCACGCTTGCACGTTCCGTGGGTATGGCCATGCGAGAACGAATGGTGATGATGTGCGACGGTATTTCCTGGACCGGCCATGAGTGTGCGGGTATGGGAACCAAGCGATTGAATAAGAGTTGTGATGGCATGCTGAGACGCTTCTTTGCCGAGGGCTAAACGCTGCATATCTACTGGCGACAAAGCGCACTGCCATGCACCCTCTTCAAACGATTCGCCGTAGTCGAATATCTGTGAGAAGCTATATCGGGAAAGGTCATAGAAAGCAGAAGGTAACAATGACGGTGCATTGACCTCGCGCGCAAGATTGATCACCGCCTGCGTGGGACACGGTGAGGCCGGGAGAGATAAATCACGTCCAACTTACAATTGGCGACGGGTATATGCTCTCCGATCCAATTTGGAGCTCAAAAGTGCGCGACATGTCCTCGCGAGCGTCCCAGCCTTTTAGTGTTGTCGGCCAAGCAACAGAGAGATGGTCGAGGGCTTTCTCGCGCAGGGAATCCACCACATACTTGGTGGCGAGACGTAGAATTCCAGAAACGACTTGAAAGTCGGTAGAGTCGTTGTTTCCAAAGCTCCTTTGGGAATGGGAATGATGAATGAAGCAAGGGGTTCAACATTGATGGTACGACTCACGGTCCATCTACCAGCGCCGTGAGTAGGTTGGTAACATCCTCAGCTGCATCATGGAGGTAGAGCACCGGGCAATCCTCAATATCTCCTGGGGCGTACACAGACACGGACTTGGCATCTGCCGGAGGTTGTGGCAACGTGAATAGGTCGTGGAAAAAACCAGAGTGCCGAGCAAGCAAAGATTTGTGCACACGAAAGAGCGTGTTCTCAGCTCGAAGGACGATCTCCAACGCGGCGTTAGTGTGGTTCCCTGCGTTACATGCAAGTGGACCCTCACAGATCCATCCAAGAACCATAAATCGGGATGTCTGATTAGTGAACCCTCACAGCCTCCGTTCCCTATGCATTCTGTGTCGCTGCCGTCTTCTCGGACCACGGAGGTGGTCGCAAGAAGCTTCTTGTCGTCAGCAGACTCTGAGCGGCTAAGCCTGCAAAATCGGTTCACGGGGGGAGGGCTTCTAGGTGGGGTTCCGTAGGCACCGATGGGGAGGGGGTAGTAACTGTTGATCATGGGGAGTCGCGACATGTTTCAGCGCGAAGGGCCGGCTGCGACACGTCGGTGATGTGCGACCGAGAAGGAGGTGAAGCGTGGACACACTCGGTTTGAGATTAGATAACATCCCAAACCTACAAGCGTTACTCGGGACCACTGGCGACCTGACCACTTGGAGAGCAAGGGTCACCTTTTCGGTTGCGACAGCGGTCTCGCAATAAATCAAGCTCTTTCTGCCTCATGAGCAAGACGTCGAGTAGTTATGCGCAAGAAATGGCGCTACAAGTAAAGCTCAAGGGCCGTGCACTACCACTCCTCGGTCGTGCTCTTGCAACTTGCAGCCGAGTCTGGTTACATGGCGTACTCGCAGGCACGACTCCATGAGCACGCTAAAAACACGTCAATTCCGTACTCGACACTGGGCTGGCGACCTCTGTGATGGTACCCGAGGCCTCACCAGACCAGCTACGTGCAGATTGACCAAACCGATAATGGAAATTTTTGGAACCCCGCCAAAATTTGTGGAAGATCATCAGTGCAATCTCATCTGCCCCCTTCCTCGCCCTCCTCCTGCACGACATCACAATGGATGTGGGTAAAGTCCGTGTCTGATCGTGTGCTCTTGATCATATCTGCTCTGTATAGCCCATTTTTGTGCAGGGACTGCACAATCTCCTGGTGCAATCTACCTCCAATGACACCGCCCAACTCAAAGCTGTAAGATCGCACGATCAAGCGCGTTTTCTGCCTCTTTATTAACTTTGCTCGTGGTAGGCTACTGCTCAGTTGAACACAGAGTACTACAAAAATCCCACTTGCATACCTGCCCTTGCCCAAATACTTGCCAGCTCACCCGAATTCGCCGTGAGCTCTTGTCCATGGTCTCCGATGCAGACATCTGGATTGACGACGATCTCCTCTTTTCAAGATCCGTCAACTGGCAGCAGTCGAACTGCGCAAGCGGGTCAGACAAAAAAGCGGAGACCTTTGGGTCCAGCTCCCCCAAGACTCGCGTGAGCAGATCAAGAACGAATTGCCAAAACTCGTCCTCGCCGACCCAAAGTACGTGCCCGTATGTTCAAGTAATATGTCCGTTTTCATCGTACCTACTTGCAGTAAGCTTGTCCGTCACTCGGCTGCTCGTGTTATCGCATCCATCGCTTCTGTCGAACTCAAGGAAGGGACATGGCCTCAGCTTCTCTCATGGCTCAACGAAGCGTGTTCTTCTTCGCAGGTTGCACAACGCGAAGCTGGCGTATACATCCTATTCACCGTGCTCGAAGCCGTCATTGAAGGGTTCCAGGATTCCACTCAGAATTTCTTCAAATTATTCCAGGTTCTCATTGCCGATCCAGAAAGCATGGAAGTACGAGTAACGACAGTTCGGTGCGCGTTCAGAGATAGGATGTCTGAGCAATATTAATGCTGCTCGCCAGTTCGTTGGGTGTCCTTGCACAATACATCGATGCAGATGATAAGTCTGATATCGTAGGTCGATAGCATTTGATCCAGCACGCCATTTGAAACCTCTCGTCAGAAAACATTTCAAAAATTTCTTCCTGCTATGATCTCCGTTGTGCAACAAGCACTAGAAGCAGGGGACGAGACTTCGACACGGCAGTTATTTGATGTATTCGAGACACTTCTGATTCTCGTAAGCTGTCCACCCATCAAACCGATCACTTGCTGATATTTACAAAACTCAGGAAATCCCACTTTTAGGCCCCCACACTGAAGCTCTTGCTTCATTCTTACTCCTCTGCGGAGCTAACAGAAACCTCGATGCTGGACTTCGTATTTTCCCTCTGAATGCTCTCAACTGGACCGTGCAATAGTATGTCTACTCTATTCTGTATTGGGACGTCATGTTGACTCATACCTTTCTACAGCAAAAAGACAAGGATTCAGAGCCAAAATTTGGCAGGCAAAATTTTGGAGGGTCTCATGCCGATCACCACCGAACCTGAACCAGAAGACAACGACGAAGACGCGCCATGTAGAGTAAGTCTGTCTCCATTATGCATACTCATCTGCTGATGGTACTATAGTCCGCGTTACGCATCATCGACGGTCTGGCAACGAATCTCCCCCCTACCCAGGTCTTCCCCGCCCTTCGCACTCTGATCCAGCAATACTTCTCATCACCTGACCCAAACAATCGTCGTGGTGCCGTGCTCGCTCTCGGTGTGGTCGTTGAGGGTTGCAGCGAATTCATGACTCCAATTATGAATCAAGTCTGGCCTATCATTGAGGCTGGTCTTCAGGACGTCGATCCTTCAGTAAGGAAGGCCACTTGCATCGCCGTCAGTTGCTTGTGTGAATGGTTGGAGGATGAGTGCTCAGCGAAGCATGCCACACTCATTCCTGTAAGCTGCTATACTCTGTTAATCCCTATCGTCTGGCTGAAAGCATTCTTAGGCTATAATGAACTTGGTCCACGACACAGCAACTCAACGCTCCGCCTGCACTGCCCTTGATGCCCTTCTTGAGATATTGCAAGACGTAATTGATCAGTATCTCAACTTGATCATGGAGCAGCTTGCAAACCTCTTAGACACGGCCCCCATGTCTGTTAAATCTGTTGTCACTGGTGCCATTGGTAGTGCCGCTCATGCTTCCAAAGAGAAGTTTCTGCCATACTTCCAACCAACGATGAGCCGCCTCCAACACTTCCTCGTCCTAACTGGGGAGGGTGAAGAGAGTGAGCTGCGTGGTATCGCGATGGATGCAGTTGGCACGTTCGCTGAAGCCGTTGGTGCCGACGCGTTCCGCCCATACTTTGCTGACATGATGAAGCAAGCGTTCCAGGGACTCGAGATGGGTAGTCCGCGTTTGAGGGAGTGTAGTTTCCTGTTTTTCTCGGTGATGGCGCGAGTTTTCGGCGAGGAGTTTGCGCCATACCTTCCGAATGTGGTTCCCCCCCTTTTGGCCAGCTGTCGTTTGGCCGAACATGGAGAAGAGACGCAGGTCGCACGTGGGTCACGCGCGTTGCTAGAACTGTTGCTCAGAACTCATTTGCTGCACTATAGTTTCGGAAGAGGTAGCTGCCGCCTTCGCGTCCGGCTCTTCTCCTTCCAGTGCAATAGCAGTTCTTGATAATGATGCAGATGGCAGTGTCGAGGCGGAAATGGAAGACGTCGATGTCGACAAGATGCTCGAGGTCAACAGTGCCATTGCCGTCGAGAAAGAAATTGCCGCAGATACAATCGGCGCATTGTTCCTTGCCACTCGCAATCATTTCTTCCCTTACGTCGAGCAATGCGTCATCGAACTTGTTGCTCTTCTCGCACACTACTACGAAGGCATTCGCAAGTCAGCCACGGAATCATTGCTCGAGTTAGTCAGGGTTTTCTACGAACTTAGTGATCCTCAGGAGTGGCAACCTGGTGCTACCGTGGTAAGCAAACGGCTTGGACTTTTGTACCACGTGCCTTACACTTGCATACAAGACTGTGCTTCTACAACCCGTCGTCAAAGAGCTAGTCGGCCACTGCCTTCCCCCTCTACTTGAGATGTATGAGTCTGAGGACAATAAGTAAGAGATTGTCACAATGGTATTTCATCGTTTCTTATGTTCATTAGAACTGTGGTGGCGTCGCTTTGCATTGGCCTTGCGGAGACGATCAACAAGTTGGGACCTGCATTTATCGAGAACAGTATGTATGTTCGTGGCACTCTTCCTTATTTCGCTAAGACTACCTTAGGTGTCGAACAAATCTGTAACATCGCTATCCAGGTTTTGAGCCAGAAGGCTCTCTGTCAACAAGACCCAGATCAAGATGAGAATGCGGAGACACCTGAAGATCAGGCCGAATACGATTCGGTTCTCGTCTCTTCGGCGGGGGATCTTGTCGCAGCGCTGTCAAATGCTCTCGGGTCCGATTTTGCCCAGGCCTTCGGAACATTCTTCCCTTTGATTGCAAAATATTACGTAAGTGATCTCGCCGCGCACCTTCGAGCGAACCTTTGACGTTTGACAGGGAAAGAACCGGTCTTTGAGCGACAAATCGTCTGCCATCGGTTGTTTAGCAGAAATCATTGCCGGGATGAAGAGCGCCATCACTCCCCACACAGAGCCCCTCTTAGAACTCTTTTACAGAGCTCTCAGTGATACTGAGGCAGAGGTTCAGAGCAATGCATGTTTTGCTGTCGGTCTCCTGGTGGAACACTCCGCAGTCGATCTCACCTTGCAGTATCTTCCTCTCCTCGCTGCCCTTCGGCCCCTCTTCGATGTCTCCCCTGATGCACATCGCTCCCGGCTGAATGCCAAGGACAATGCAACGGGTGCTGTTGCCCGACTTATCTACCGCAACTATGCTGCTGTGCCTCTTGACCAAGTTCTTCCTGTCTTTGTGGCAGCTCTCCCTTTGAGGGAGGACTACGTCGAGAATCAGCCCGTCTTCCGTGCCCTCTTTCACCTGTTCCGAAACGCCCCCCAGACGCTCGGCCCACATCTGGACGCCTTACTCCGTGTGTTCGCCCACGTTCTTGATCCAAGTAGCTCAGATCAAATCAGTGATGAGGGACGGGCTGAGTTGATTCATCTCATCAACTTCTTAAGCACGCAAGAACCAGCCAAGATACAGGCAGCAGGCTTGACGGCTTATCTCTAGTGAACAGAGACGTTTTCCCTCCCTTCTATTTCTACAAATTCAGGTTTCGCCACGGTTCAACTCTCGACCTTTACCCACCATTTAGATCACACTGTTGCATCCATGCTTCCAGGATCGCTGGTTGCGGTTGCTTTACGATATTTCGGTTTAAGTATATGTGTGTGTGCACGTGACTGTTTTCCGCATCGCGTTCCGAGGTTCAACCAATTGCATTTCTTTTCTCATTTGCTACACCACCGTTAAGCACCTCCCCGCCAGATAATTTTGAAGTCGAGCTCGCTGGCCGACTCGTTCTCTAACGTGCGCCGTCGTCGCCCTCTACGACTGCCATCACTATGCTTGCCATTCTTTTCACCATCTTCGCCGCGGTCGCTGTGGCTTCGGCTAATGTTTATCTCGATAACCCCTTGGACGGTCAGTTCCCGTTAATCGCACGCGTTAACCAAAACTACACCTGGATCATGGGCTCGAAGACGTTCTCTACCGACCTGGACGAATCGCTGGTTTATTCTGCGTCTGGACTTCCTGCTTGGCTCAGCTTTGATAATCGCACGCTGATGTTCCACGGTATTCCCGCTGCCGCAGACCAAGGTCGACCGTCTATCACGGTGACCGCAAGCGACACGGAATCAGTTGCATCATCGAGCTTTATACTCTGTGTCACACCATATCCCGCACCAACGGTTCAGAAATCGATTAGTGAACAGTTTTATGCGGGAAACCCATCGTTATCATCTATTTTCTTTCTTTCTCCGGGATCTGCTCTCGCCACGGACGAACCGACGTTGAGAGTGCCCGCAAGATGGTCGTTTAGCATTGGTCTCGATGGGGATATGTTTACGGCCCCGAACGATTTGTACTATGGTGCGCTGCAGTCAGACAGGACGCCTTTACCGTCTTGGATCACATTTGACCCTTCGACGATGACATTTGACGGCGTTGCCCCCAACGACGAAGCCAGCCTGACACCCCTCACGCTGGAAATTGAAGTCTTCGGTGCCGATCAAGAGGGCTATTCTGCTGCATCGGTCCGGTTTAATCTCGTCGTCGCATCTCATGAATTGTCTGCGTACTCAACGTTGCCAACGGTCAACATCACGGCAGGTGCGACGTTCAATATCACGATGTCCTCGTCGGCGGATTTTACTGGCGTATTGGTCGACGGACAAGTATTACAACCTGCGAATTTGTCTGTGTTGTCGATCGACGTATCGTCATATAAGAACTGGCTGAAGTACGATCCGGAAAGCAAAACACTATTTGGTGCTCCTCCAAGCAACTTTACGACCGGGGACGGTAAGCCAACTTTACCGACCACGCTGACGTCAAACTTCAACCAAACCCTGTATACGAGCGTCACCCTAGATATTGTCGCGTCCTACTTTTCGAAATCGGACTTGGGCACGATTCAAGCGGATCCAGGGCAAACGGTACAGTTTAACCTCGCCCAATACTTCGCGAATGCGTCGGCGCAGCACAGCGATGCAAACCTGAGCGCGTCTTTCAATCCCTCCAGCGCAAGCGCATTTCTAAACTTCGACCCGGTCACGGCGCAACTCGTGGGTCAGATTCCCGCGGACTCTGACACACCGAAAATACGTATCATATTTGTCGCATATTCGCATGTCACACACTCGACGTCACATGCGACACTTTCCGTGGAATCCCCCGAGTTGGAGAAGATCAAAGGAAGTGAGACAGGTGGGGTGGGTGCACCGTCGAAAGCCCAGGTCACGTTGATCGTATCACTCGTATTTGGTATCATTGGCGGTGTTTTCTTTCTTGGCTTTGCGCTGGCGATGTTCAGGCGATGTGCTCGTATCAAAGACTCTGCAGTTCTTGGCGAAGAAGGTACACAAGCGTGGACCGAGGCGGAGAAACGATGGTACGGGATTGGAATCCAGGTGCGCGAAGGAAATTACGAGCGGGGGTACGGATGGAGTAATCAGGCAGATACGAGTGCGGTATCGGAGAAGGGGAGTCTTGAAACGCAAGCTAAAGAGGGCTCGTCTGATCCAGAATGTTATCCGCCGACTCGTTCGTACGATAACCTTGGATTAGGACTGCGACGGGTTTCGCCACGCGGACCGACGACACCGTCAACGGTGCAAGCGTCGTGTGCCGAGGGCATGATGAAGAAGGCCGAGTTTTTTGGTAGGATCAGGCATACGGCGCGGAACGTGAGCGATAAGTACAAGCGTCGAAATCCCCCTGCACGGCCAAACATCAGCTACCCGGTTCCGTTGGTCCGACGGAATGGCATGGAGCTGCCGGTTGAACGACAGTACGTGGAGATTGTCAGGCCGCCACCGCATGCGGAGAGCATCACTTCGCTCCGTGATGACCATCTTACGGACGGGAGAGCCAGTACGATGGTGAGCTTCACCCCTTCACCATCGAACTCGACAGGTGAGAGATCGATCCCGAGGAGGAGGGCGGACTTCGTGCCCCCGAACTCACCTCAAGGGCCACGACCACCTGCACCGGCTGTCATGAGGGAAGCTGCGCGGCGAAGGTGAGCTTATGGCATCGTCTTTGGGTTCTAGTCTGACTGGCTTTTTTTCGGTAGCCTCCTGAGGGAGAGTTTACAAAGCACGAGTGCTATGTCGGCAGATTCACACCCTGACTCATTGCGGCCTGGTGAAGAGCGGCCTCGTCTGAAACAGTTCACACATGCAGCACGCGTTCCACCGCCACGATCACCCTCGAGCAACGTCGCTGAACCAGAAGCGTCCTCGGCAACGAGGAGGATCGCAAGTCAGACGGCACAGGTGTACAAAGACAATCAAGAAGGGCGTCACACGAGCATCGACGAACTACGCATTGGCATGCACTACGTCCGCACACTCGGGGAAGGCTCCTCAAATGTGCGATCCGTGTCGGACAAGTCGTTCTCATCTTTGGAGTCCTCCCAAGGTCACGGCGCGACATCTGGTACTATAAAGACAAACGCGAGCATGCGGTTTTTGGTACGTGTGGGCGAGAAGTTCAAGTTCAGGGTGCCGGTGCAACATTCGAGTAGCCCGTATCGGAAGCTGGAGGCGAGGTTGACTTCGGGGCATGCGTTGCCGTCGTTTCTGCAGGCGGAGTTGAAAGGATTTGGAAACAAGAGTGACGAAAAGAAGGCAGTCGAATTCTATGGTGTTCCTGCGGAGGGTGACATTGGCGAGTTGCATGTGGGTGTATTCAACGCCGAGGGTGGAGGGTGTTTGGCCCGTGTCGTGGTTGAGGTGGTTGCGAGGGGCAAAAAGACTCCACCCATGGCAGGCTGAGCGGGTCTCCCCTGTTGTTGTTTGTAACATGATCTGACATGGACGGACAGCAAGGTTTGAATGATAGACTACTCGAAGGTGTATTTGGTTATCGCGTGCATTCGATTTTGTATGTGTAGAACATCTCTGTGGTACTCTTGGTCGACCTGGGCAGGATCTCGTTGAACTAGGGCTGGTTGACGTCCTCGAGGCAAACTTAATCAGGACACGGTGACTTGTCGGGTGTCCGATGGGTCAATGGGAGCGGCTGTAACCGCAGACGAGCACGTCAAAAGGATGTGATGCCGTTGGAACGACAGCAAGGGAATCCGACGATACATGAGTGACCAAGGAGTAGTAATTACATGGCCGACGACGTCAGCCAGAGATGGCAAATGGTTGGGAGATGACGTTGCTACAATAACGTGCACGAGGTCCTCTTCGACACGCCTGTACGTGGATCGATTAATCAATCGAGCTCTGGAGCGTGACACGCCCGCTCACAATAATCTAGAACAGAGGGAGATCGCATAGGAATCAGGTCGCTTCATGACTTCCAGATAAGAATGGCGAGGGTCCCAATGTAGAAATAGATAAAATGTTTGGTTTCTGGGACGAGGGTTTCAATTGGGCAGGGGGATAGGTCATCAGGAAGGAAGGCTTTACCATGAGTAACGTAGCTCCCAAAGTTCTTTCCGACGACAACGTGCCAGGTGGGACCGTGGCGTTTGTCGAACTCTTTCTTGATCTGGGCGGCGATATCTTTCTCGATGCTGTATTTTTCGAGGGCCGCAGATGCGACATCGATGCTCTCCTGCTGCATCTCCTCTGCCATGTCGACGTTTTTGATGATGGCCTTTGGGCCGCTGGCACCACCGTTCTCCCTGGTGGAAGAGCCAGTGTCGGTGGCGGAGGTTACTGCTGCGGGGTCAGTCATGACTATGGGTGAGAAACAGGCTGAATGAGTGATCTGAGGCAGGCTCTGGATTAAATATGTGAGTGGGGTGACTCGCCTTGTGTTTTTGGTGAGGAAAACGGCGTTGAACGCGTGGATAGAGTGGGAAGCCGGTCGGTATTGGACGAGGTGTGTTTTAAACGGAACCACGTGGTCGACAGGGCACCGAACGCAGCCTTGTCAGGTTCACTTCCCCATTTGCCTTTTTTTTCTTTACGAGTTTTGTTGCATATCGTTATTATGAATCAACACGTTCCCCTTTCTCGCCGCACCGTGCGCTCGAGGCGAATCAGCTAATACCCTCTTCTTACTCGTCCGTTTACAGGTCGTTCTTCAGCCGCAAGCCACGCCTACCCCAGAATTCCATCCGATTGGCTTGGCCCTTCCGAACGTGTTCCGTTGGTAGCTAAGCATGTGCGCATGGTTTCGCCTTGACAGATGGTGTCGTGGTTGCTGGAGAGTATCTGCCGTGTTCACAGCGGGGCTAATGGAGATGTCGCTCTTGAGACTCGTATGGACACCGGTTAGCTCCTTGGTTTCGCTCGAAATGTTCCATCGTTTGGTGCGTATTCGAGATTGGTTCGAGTCGCTGGCGGTGCGTGCGAGCGTCGCGTCCACGGTCTCCGCATATAGGTGAGTAGCATCGTATCTGGAGACTTTGGTATTTTCTTCCATTCGGCGCGTTTTCCTCTCGTCGTCCGGCCTCTGTCTAGCGTGGCTTATGACCACCTCTAGTCTGTCCATCTCACTAGCGCCCGTCTTGGGTCCCTGGGATTGGGTTTCAGGCCAGCATTGTCCGGAGGAAATTGGAACCCCAATATAATTGGGGTTTCCGTTTGAGTGTCACGGTAATGAGGGTGCGGTTTCGAGTGACTGAGCCAGCGCACGTATACAACATAGACCGACGTCCATTTCATTCACTTGTCCATGTGGACTGCATCCTTATCATCGTTGTTCGAACTGCTGACGGCTTATAAGGTTTTCAAGTACACCTGTCATTGGCCCGTGCCCCTTCGATGCTGATCCAAGTTCCTAAATCTGTCTTATCTATCTTTCCAATGAGTCATATCGATAAGTCGCTCCGCTAATTAACAGACAGTTTGACGAGCCATCGAACGTACTTCAAATTGGAGGGGACTCTGCCTCACGACGGCTTTGCGGCATCGACGAAACCTAAGGGGGTGCAAACGAGGTGTCACTGACCAAGACTTGCCACCAAAGTCCTTGCAACCAATTACGGCGTGGGTGGACCTTCAGGCTCAAAATCTACCGGCTATTCCTCCTTGCGTCCCTTTCTCCGTGGTGCGAATTGCGGGTGCATGCATGCTAGCACGAAATTTTGCGATGACCCCGGACCCCCGTCCCAACACCAAGCCTCACGCGTCTTTGCTCACATTTTCCGAGGTTGACTAAGCAAACTCGACGGATTCTAAGTCAATCGTGTGGACACTAAACACACCAAAGCCTTGGAGCGGGAATTCGTAATTTCTCGCGCGACCTCCTTAGCCTTTGGTATGGATGGGGGACCCATCAGTACCTTGTGTTCTCCTTCCAAGGCTATTTTCGTGCTGAACTCGCTGAGGGCAGGGGAGCGCGGTATCTCGGAATTCGTGACCTTGATTCGTTGTCTATGATTTCGACGAACAGAATGCGTTCCAAGATCATCTGGATAAGACCCTGACTGTGCACCCACAGGACATCAAGAGGGTGCGATGACCTCAATGGAACGGGATGTGAGTCGTGTCGTCTTATAGGCTTTGATCTTGTGGTCTACGCTTTGTCAGGCGGTCGGTGCACTTTGAATGGTATGTTTAACTTTGATTCACCTATTTTTTTGTTGTAGATCTTGCCAATGGAGTTAGAAAAACAAATGCCCTTCTCGAGGCTGTGTGGACTATCATGAATCGCCTTGTTGTTGACCACAGGTCGCTCACTGGGCTGGGCAGTCGTCTTATTAATGTTACACACCCTTGGAAAGGTGGTCTGCCACCCCTTCGTAAAACTGTACGCCTTTACGATGCAGTTCTCTCGTATTAGTACTCGTAACGCCTCCAACGGGAACTCGGAAAGTAGACCTTGGGCGCTTTGGTTGACGCTCCAGATATATGCACTCCCGAGGTCCGCAGTTGCCACCTCTCCCTTGAGTGAGTTTTATGTACTTATCTGTGCTGCAGTACCACTATGCTGAAGTCGTGTTGTAGGTAAGGCAAGTAAGCGGGGAACGTCATAACGGAGATGAGCAAGACAACGGCGGAACCTCACGGCCTCAGTGCTCATCGGATGCTGCCGACGCTTATGACGGAGCACACCATCACATTGGAGGGGTCGGAGTCTGCTTGTCTCGGGCTGGATTATACACTCACAAGGAACTGCAACTCTCCGAGTAAAAAGGCTTTTAGGATAGACTCGCCTCCTCCTCCTCGTTGCGAATCAAGGTGGCCTGCTAGAATGAGGGTACTGCTGCTCTAGCGTTGTTGTTGACTCAAAGGCAGTCAAGCACAACAAAGACTAGTCGCAACTGGTTAACTTTACGTAGGGTTAATAGTGGGTTCGTCGGCACGTGTGCCGGTGGCATATCAGTTGATGGTCATCACCGTGAGGCCACACATGCACTCTTTCAACCCCTGCGATAACTAGATAGCCCTTGGGATCGGCGTTTGACATGATTGGATCGCTGAGTGCCCGCGTGTGCGCGCTCGATGTGCCTCCTTGTACGAGGGTGCTGGCAATTTCTATTCGTTCAGATAATCGATATGTGACCATCGAGCTTCGGGGCCACACGATGCACCACTTCGCATGTCTTCGCATCCACAAAGCAGGAAGAAACTGAACGATGGACTGGCTCGACGGTGCGTGTTACGCGCCAGCTCATCTGCTTACGCTGTGCGTCGTGCTGGTGATCTAGTACCCATGAACCGAGTTACGTAACCCCAGACACTACTTTTGGGGAGTAGATGGAAAATAACCTTGACCGGCCCCCATCCTACCTCCAATTCGTCGCCTTTCTCTTTTACCTTCATCATCCCCTTCTCCAGTCACCGGCAGTCATTTCTGTCGGTCGCCCTCCATAAACGAGATCGTTCGTGAAGCATGTCGCCCTATGATCGCTTAAAAGTTGCGCATTTCATTGGTATGTACGCCAGGAACGGCGGGGAGTGTAGTTCTAATATACTTCGTGGGTAGGTGGAAATTCGTTAGACAAAGCACCAGCCGGCAGCGTAAAAGATTTTGTTCAGGCTCACGGAGGTCATACAGTCATCACAAAGGTGGGTATCGCGCATACATCCACCTCTTCATACATCGATGAGTCGTCGAGGGAGTGGTGCTAGTACTCATTCATTCTTCGACTCTCTGTACACAAGAGTTGATTGTCTCTCCATCCACTTGCAGGTCCTTATTGCAAACAATGGTATTGTCTCTCGTCGGTCATGACAAGCATATACTCAAGTCTCTCCAAAGGTATTGCTGCAGTCAAAGAAATTCGCTCCATCCGTCAATGGAGCTATGAAACTTTTGGAACAGATAGAGCTATCGAGTTCACTGTTATGGCCACACCTGAGGATCTTAAAGTGAATGCCGAGTACATCCGCATGGCAGATCAATATATCGAGGTTCCAGGCGGATCCAATAACAACAACTATGCCAACGTAGATCTCATTGTTGACGTGGCCGAACGTGCTGGAGTGCATGCTGTCTGGGCGGGCTGGGGCCACGCATCCGAAAACCCCAGGCTACCCGAGAGTCTTGGTGCCTCCAAGAACCGGATCGTTTTTATTGGTCCCCCCGGAAGTGCCATGAGAAGCTTGGGCGACAAGATCTCGAGTACTATCGTCGCGCAGAGCGCTGAAGTGCCTACTATGGCATGGTCTGGCTCGGGCATCTCGGACACAGTATTATCAGAACAGGGTTTCGTGACCGTCCCTGATAATATATATGCAGCCGCCTGTGTGGCAAACGTAGAAGAGGGATTAGCCAAGGCTGAGCAAATTGGTTGGCCAGTCATGATCAAGGCTAGCGAAGGTGGAGGTGGTAAGGGTATCCGGAAGGTCGAGCATCCTGACACATTCAAGAACGCGTACCATGCGGTCGCTGGAGAGATTCCAGGTAAGGACGTGCACCAGCAACCTTGCATATATATTGATTTCGCTGCAGGATCACCCATTTTTATCATGAAACTCGCTGGCCAGGCACGCCATTTGGAGGTCCAACTTCTCGCCGATCAATATGGGAATGCCATCTCTTTGTTTGGGCGTGATTGTTCTGTTCAGCGTCGTCATCAGAAGATTATCGAAGAGGCTCCTGTGACGATTGCCAAGGGAGATACCTTTGAGCAGATGGAGCGTGCCGCCGTGCGTCTCGCCAAACTCGTGGGATATGTCAGTGCTGGGACCGTTGAATGTACGCTTTGGTTCTTGTCATGTCTCAGAAGTAAGCTGATCAGGAATCTCTGCAAGATCTCTACAGCCACTCCGAGGACGTGTTCTACTTCCTTGAACTCAACCCTCGACTCCAGGTTGAGCACCCAACCACCGAGATGGTCACAGGCGTCAATCTCCCTGCTGCACAGTTGCAGATTGCTATGGGTATTCCTCTGCATCGCATTCGGCACATTCGCACGTTGTACGGTGTCGCTCCTAACGCCTCGTCCGAGATTGATTTCGACATGGTAAAACCTGGGTCTAGCCAACTTCAGCGTAAACCTCGTCCCAAGGGACATGTTGTTGCAGTCCGTATTACCGCGGAGAACCCGGATGCTGGCTTTAAGCCATCGTCCGGTTCACTTCAGGAGCTCAACTTCCGCTCTAGCACGAACGTTTGGGGCTACTTTTCCGTCAGCTCCGCTGGTGGTCTCCATGAATTCGCTGATTCTCAGTTCGGTCACATCTTCGCGTACGGTGAAGATCGCAACGAAAGTAGGAAAAACATGATTGTCGCATTGAAGGAGTTGAGTATCCGTGGTGATTTCAGAACGACTGTGGAATATCTCATCAAACTCCTCGAACTCGAGGCATTCATTGATAACACCT
>JBBPKN010000253.1:0-52575 GCA_038089275.1 Pulveroboletus cf. rosaemariae | reverse complement strand
ATCTCTGGTCTTTGTCATCCATGCCTTTTCCAATGCATTAACCAGCTACTCTAGCAGCCAGTTCTTGTGCCTCACCTCCTGCCATACCTTCCTGCCCACCTCCCTTATTGATGCCTCCATCAGGTGACAGCCCTCAGCCATCTGCCAAAGATTCTTCTCTGTTTCCTCTGAGTCTGCCCTACTATTGGGCACCCCTTCTTCTCCTGTCTTCTGCCTTCACTTTCTCTTTGACCATTCCTGGCTGGGGCAATCACACCTTGCCTTTGCCCCTATGCAGGCAAGGCATGGCATCAACTTGCCTGGACCCACCTTGCACTCCAGCCCCTGATCATTGCATCTCTGGCACCCCAGTTTCTTCTCCACTCTTCTCTTGCCATTGTCACTACTTGATTCCATCTGGGCTTAGCAAAGTTCCTCCACCTAAACCAGGTTTGAGTGCTAGGCCTTGACCACATTTCCAGTACTCACCTATTTCTGGACCACCTCCACTGCCTTCTGAGCCTCCTCTGCTTTCTTTCAAGTCTCCTCCTCCTCTTTCCTCACCTTTTCTTGCTGCTTCTGCTTGGCATACTTCATATTACCAGGCTCCTCTTTGTCATTGATGCACTCCTCAAGATGCTCATCAGATCAGGTATGAATGTTGGTGAATGGAGACATGATAAAAGGAACTTGTATGGAAGTCTCTGGAGTGGTATTTGTTTTTATGGGCTCCTGTCCAGCTAAACTCCAATGCCTGCTCTGATCACTTACTAATTGAGAGCATGTGCTTAATAGCCTTCAGGGATTCAGGCCTTAAGAGGGGAATACTGTTATATTCTGTGCCAATGGATCAACTTTACTATGTCTCTGGTATAACTCCAGTTGCTTTCATGCTATAAGCTATATATTTCCTGATTTCCTTTACCTCCATCCCTTTCTATCTAATGTTGATTACAACTTGACCTATGTTAACTTCATACCATTCTGATACAACTCCATAGTTCCTCTATTCTCACTTTCTGTTTCTGTTTCTCTCTTCCTTGCCTCTTTCTGTTATTATTTAGTTTCAGTTTGACATTACTTGATGTTGTCTTCCCTGACATCTCTATTTGTATCCAGAATGCATTGGCACCTGCTTTACTTATGAGATAACTTCTTTCATATCTCCATTCCCTTCTCAGATAATCTGCCTCTCTAAGATAGATATAAGTACTGTAGCTCTGTATTTTGTACCTCAGTTTGAATATTGACCATAATACAATGTTACAATCATCCTTGACCTTCCTCTTGCTTCACAACTTGATATTATATCCTACACTAAGTCTAATGACTTTCTTCATAACTTGATGTCAAATTCCTTGGTGGTAAAGTGCTACAGCTTACTCCAAATCTCCAGCCCTCTTCTGACCCCTTCATAAATCAGGGCACCTGGTACTAGCATAAGGGCACACCACATAAGGTGAAGCCAAGCTTCATATACTTTGAAGTTATAAATATTTATAACAGGATAAATGCAAATATTAACAGATAATTGTAGTTTTACTGCATTAGAAAGGACATCAATGATAATATAAGGACCTATTCATTTTTGTGATAGTTTGCAAGATGGATAGGAAAGGGATAGATGCTTGATTGATAACCAGATTTTTTGGCCAATTTAATAGTCTGGAACAGTAGATCTTTTTGATTCAGCTTGTTTGATCATTTACTCTTTGGCCTTGTGAAGTGACTACTACATCTGCTCATGAGATTTCTCCATCTCATGAGCAAATAAATGTGATACTTCTTCTTCAAATCCCATAGAGGATGCAAACCTCTTGATAATGGCAAACAGAGTGGATTGAGTGGCAGTTGAAAAGGAATTGTTATGTGAGAATTCTGCCAATTTGATCCATTCTGCCCATGACTCTTGTTTCTTGGTAATAAAAAATGCAAGTATTGCTCCAGCTTATGATTTATCCTTTTAGTTTAATCATCTGTTTGAGGGTGAAATGAAGTAGAAAGTTTTTGATGAATGCCAAGGAAATAACATAGTCATAGTTCTTGTGTAAAAGCTGAAAAAAATTAGGGTCCCTCATTTGAAACAATAGAAGAAGGTAGTCCATGTCAACATCAAACATGGTCTTTAAATAACAAAGCTAAATCAGAAGAAGAAGTTGTGGTTAAACATGGAACAAAGACAACTTCTTTTGAAAATAGATTTACCACCACTAGAATGGCATTGTATCCTCTTGATTTAGGAAGTCCTGTAATAAAATCTGTAGAAATATCTGTCCACAGTTTTGTAAAAATGGATAGTGGTAATAATTTTCCTGCTGGTGCTTTTTGTGAACCCTTTGTGAGGAAGCACACTTGGCAGGTTTTGATATAACTATAAGTGTCTTTTTCCATGGTAGGTCAATAAAAGAATCTCTTTAATAAATGAACTGTCCTTTATTGTTCCCCATGTCCTGCTAGGGGGGAATCATGACATAATCTAAGTGCTTTCATCTGTAACTCTTCTGGGATAAAGATGATGTTGCTTGCACTGTAAACCAAGTAACCTTTGTCTGCATTATAATACAACCCAGGAAGGTTGTCCTTCAGCAGTGAAGTAGTGGCAGCAACCACATCAAGGAGAAAAGAGTTTAAGAGTCAAGTAGCACAGATAGGGAGGGTGGGAAAGTAAGAGGGAGGTAGGATGATCACATTTGTATTAGGTTCATCCAGGATAATACCATGATTAACATGGCAAGAAAGAACATCTGCACAATCATTTGATGTACCAGGTTTATAGACAATATTGAAATAAAATTCCATAAGAGTTTCAACCCAGCATGCTTGACAGGAGAAAAGATCTTGCAGCTTGCACCAATGCTCCAATGCCTGATGATCTGTTTAAATTTTAAAATTAAGATAATCAATAAGTAAATACCACCATTCTTTGAGAGCACAAATGACAGCTAGCAATTCTTTATCATAAATGGGATAATTCTTCTCTGCAGGTGCTAGAGAATGTGAAAGATATGCTGTGGGTTGTCAGTGACCATCAACCAGATACAAAAGAACTGTATTTATGACAATATCTAAGGTATCTGTTTTAACATGTACTGGTTTGAAAGAATCAGGATAAATCAAGAAAGGGGCTATACTCATAATGTTCTTGAGTGTAACAAACACTTTTTGCCAAGTTCCTTCCCATAGGAAAACCTTGTCTTTCCAGGTGAAATCATTCAATGGACAAGCAATATCTGCAAATTCTTCAATGAACTGGTAATAGTAGTTTGCCAAATCAAGAAAGGCTTGGACTTGTTTGATAGTGCAAGATACAGGCCAGTCATGAATGGCTTTGACCTTATTCATCTGCATCTCAACCCCATCTTTAGACACAACCATTCCCAAATAGTTAACCTTTTTCTGCATAAAATAACATTTAGAGGGTTTAAGAAATAGATTATTATCTTGTAATTATTGCAAGACCTGATAAACAAGGTCTGCATGTTTCTGTTGGGACTTTTCTTTGGAAAAGATTATGATGTCATCAATGTAGACCATGATAAAAGCCCATAAGTCATGGAAAATATCATTAACCATTGTTTGAAAGGTGCCTGGACTATTGCATATTTTAAAATACATTACCATAGGCTCAAAAGCTTCTATAGGGGTGGTAAAAGCACCTTTCCATTTGTTACCTTCTCTGAGGCAAATGTTATTATAGCCCTATTAGAGATCTAATGTTATAAACATATTAGATCCTTTTAACCTGTCAATAAGTGTTGAAATTAGAGAAAAAGGATATGAGTTTTTAATGGTCCACTTGTTTAAATATTGGTAATCAATTACCAACTATTTTCCTTCATCTTTTGCAATAAATTCCCTAATCTCTTTCATTTCAGTATCAGACAAGAGAATAATGCAACCTTTTTTGGATATAAACCCCTTTTTTAATTCAACTGCATGATCCCATGGTTTTCTCATTGGCATTCATTTGGATCATTTCTGTGAGAAAATATCAAGAAATTTCCAAAACTCTCTTGGTACTTGTTTCTTTAATTCTTGTATTTCTTAAGATCATATTTTTAAAATTGGCTTTATTTTGATGGTCTTTTTTTGCCAATATATATCAGGGTTATGTTATTTGAACCAGTTATATCTTATAATAAGATCCAAATGTTGTTCTAATATCAAGATCAATGCTTCAATTTCTTTATTATATTAAACTTCATTAGTATTCACAAAGCTGATCTGAAGCTTGACTTTACTCTGAAGTTAACCACCTTTTCCTTCAATTCCATCAGCATTTAAAACCATAACTTGTTGTGTCAATGAAATTGCCATTAATTGATTTTTTTGGACAAATTTGAGATTCACAAAGGTAACAATGGCACCTGAATCTAAAAGGGCAAAGTTAGTACCACGTTTTACCCTATTCTTTCCTTTTTTGCCTTCAATTTGCATTTCTAAGGCAAATTCATCCCTACCCAGGATTCCTTGTTTGAGAATTTTATAAATATCTATTAATGGTAAGCTTTAAATAATAGAAGGAAAAGTTTTTTCTTTTATTTTTTCTAAGGAATTAAGCACTGGTTTATTGCCTCTAGCCAAGCTCTTTTGAAACTCCTCATAGGTGAATAAAAACTGTTTATTACCAAAATTACAAGAGTTAAATTTTACAATGGAAAAAAAAAAGACCTTGATTATCTTGATCAATCAAAGTCTGTTTTAATTTAAATTCTTCACTTCATTTGTGATGGTGTCTTGCCACTATGCCCTGGCTGCCTCTCTATATATACTGTCCTCTGGGATTTCTTCTGCCTGTGCAAATCTTGTTGCCTTTTCTCTTTCAGCTTCTGCTACAAGGATTCTCATATTTACAAAGGGAGCTTCATAGGTGTTTGAATTCCCTGATATCTTTTCAAAATCCCCAAAGATTAATATCTGCCTTTGAGGTAGGGCCCTATTATTTGCCAGGGTACCAGCCTGTGTTCTGTGGGGATTGAAATCAGAAAAAGGGGTAAAAGGAAAATTTATCATGCATTCTTTTGCCAAGTATCCCTTTCTATAACATTTAAAGCATTTCTTGTCAAATCTCATTGCATTTATCTCCATAGAAGCCCCTTAGCCTGGTTAAACTCCTGTGGCTGTGAACCTTTGAGGGAGTTGCCAAGGAGATTGTGGATAAAATTGATTCATGGAATTGTTGAAAGAGGATTGAATTCAGGAAATATAATGACCTTGTGAAGGAGAAGAATCTTTTGAAGAAGAGAATCTTGGAGCAGAAGCACTTAACTTGACTGCCATTCCTTCATAAGCTTAACCTATCTGTTGAAACTGTTCTTCTAACTCCAAAACAACATCCTTAACTCCTTGCAGTACTGCTTGTGAGTAGATCCAGTATTGAACCTACTCTCTAAGGAGTTTGCAGGTATGCTCATTGCTGATCTCAGCATCCTTTCTGAGCACTGCAAAGTCCTGCAAATAATCATCAATCTTCCCTATTTGCCTTAAGGCCTCTATCCTTTTTAGAGCCTCATAAGCAAGCTCATTGATATAGAAGTAAGTTTTGATGCCTTTATAGAGTTCTTCTCTCATATGCCATTCTCCCATATCCAAACATTATTCTAGGGTAATCTGGGCAAAACCTTTGGCTTTTCCATCTAATCTTGACAGAATTGTCATTGCCCTTTCTCTATTCTTGTCCCATTTCTGAGATAGTTCCCAAGCCCTTATCTTGGCCCACCATAACCTCCATTTTCTTCTATTACCATCCTATTTTCCTGGATTGGCAATCTTTCTACTCAACCCTTCTTTCAACTTCTTTATTAACACCTTTACTACTTGTTCTTCTGCCATTCTAGATCTTAAATGTAAAGATCCTGTTAGATAAAAGAGATTGCTTGACCATCCATGTTCTCTTGATCTTAGCTCTTCCTAGGTTAAATAAACCAGCTCTTGGATATCCTTGCTAAACTTGCTGTCTAGTGGGAGGTTAATAAGGAAATCTTCCTCTAACTGGTAGTCTGCAGGAGCAGACATAGCAAGAACATGCTAGGGGTCAAAGGATATGGGGGGGTGCTGCAATGTTGTGAATACCTCTAAGCTTCCTAAGTACTAAAGAGGGACAAAGTAAATGAAAATAATCTATTGTTGCCACTTTTCTATTCCTAGCCTATTACAGTGCCAATCTTAGACATTGTACAATGGAGGCTAAACCCTAATCAAGGGCTAACAATGTTGATGTCAGTTTTGGTAAGAGTAAAGCAAAAGATGTTATATGAGTAAATACTATATAAGATGATACAAGTGCTCAAGACTGGGGCTTGAGACATGCTAAGGCTATAGTATTTATACAGTACAAAAAATGCACAGATCAAGACCCTGATGGAAATTCTCCCACAGATCCTAAGGTACCATTAAATAAAAGAAAAAACATCATGAGTATTACAACTATAACATCAGATACTTCAAACTTTTTATGTTACTTACTACTCTACTCATGTGACCATGGGAATCATACTCCTGATATGGGATATACATTGGTAACCCTACTCTATGGTTTGTTTTCTTTATATAAGTATATCTTATTCTTAAGGTTTAGAGTTTGGATATAGGGTTAAATCTCTGATCTATCTTCTGATCTTTAAAATGCAACTTCCAATGTATTGATCTTCCTAACCCTAACCCTTGAGAAGTACCTCCTAATCCTAACTATAGGGCTTTTGTGGCTAGTGGCCCCTAACTAGGCATGGTGAAAGAGAGTAAGAGCCAGAGCCAGCCCCTGAGTCAATAGGGACTGTTAAATCACTTATAGGGAGTAAAGTGTAGTCAGAGAAGACTAAACCAGACTCAAATGAGCAAGACTGGGAATTCAGTTCTGCCTATCTTATTCTTTATATATTGGGAACCTTGGTACACAGACCAAGCTGACTAAGTACAAGAACTACCTAATTAGAGAACTCTAAGACCTGGTTATAAATAGAATGAGGACAATAAGAATAAAGCATGGAGTGAAGATTAAGAAGTATGGCAGAAGGTCATGTGGATATAGGAGAATGATAGAGAAGTATCTAGGAAATGAATGCAGGGTCAGAGGTACTTGCATTATGAGAATGAAGATCTCTGTCATAGATAAGATCCAATTTGTAGATCTGTCACAGATGTATCTAGGGTCCAGATTCAAATCTAGATCAGATCAGATCCATGGAGATTAAATGGAGGGCAGTTCCCAGAAAGATCCAGGAAAGATCCATGTCAGGTAACTAACTGTTATATGACCACTGCTGGAAAAGAGAATAATAAATACTCTTAAAGGAATCAAACCATAGACTAGGGTTAAGCCAAAAAAGGGGTGTCTTGTGCATGATTACATGATGTCACATGACTAGTTCTAGTGCAGCAGTGTCACTTCATAACAATCTTATCTGATCTTAAGGATCATCAATTGGATTTGATTATAACAGATCTTTAGATGCATTTTCTTAATCTTCTGGCCTTGGTTTCCTTTTCATATCTGTTGGCCCTAACCTTCTATTTCATTTCCATCTCTTCAATTCCATTCTTCCATATTCACATGATTTACTGCCATACTCTCAATTAGCATGCCCTATGCCCACTTTTTTATTTAGTATGAGTTTCTATATTAGTGTATATAGCCTATATGATCTGTGTATACTCATAGGTAATATATAAGGAGATATGCAGGTAGTTAAGACTTTCCAGTCTTGATTACTTGTATAGCTTACTGCTTCTTAGAATCCTCTGATCTCCTTCTGGTTGTCCTCTTATCTAGTTTCTAGGGTTAGATTTCTATTCACATGTTTCTCTCTCAGTATCCAGGCCTAGGTATAGCCTTGAAGGATTCTGAGTCATAACAATGGAAATAGCCAATGGCTGAAAAGGAGCAATGCTTCTAAAATAAAAACAAGTGGAAATAAAAAGCAGGCTAAAGATATAAGGCTAACCCTATGCTCTGGGTCTAGACTTTTCATGTGACCTGTCATGTGCCTAGATAAGGTAAAGGATTAGATAACCATGTGGCAAAGATAAGATAAGGTCATATAATGAAAAATTGAAAAAGCAAACTATAATATGGCTTTTCCTGCCTTAAAATCTTCTTCTGTCTGCCTATCAAACTTATCAAACCTCCATTGAAACAACTCTCTTTCTAATTTGTTATCTGAGAAATCTAAAATTGCCTTGTTGACTAGATTCTTTAAAATTTCCTTGTACTCTCAGGAATAAGCATGTCTAATGGGTATAAAACTAAATGTGACCTTTGATTCCTAATTTTCCTGAATATAGACAGAGTGAGAGTCTTGTGCAAGTAAAATGCTAACTAGTGTCCTGGTTCTATATCCTGAGCACCTCTGTGTGCACTTCCTCAAGACTAATGAAGACAAGTGATTTCTTTAAATATAGAGAAATTAGAACTAGATAAAGATAAAAAAAAGACTTGAACTTGAAAAAGTAACTAAGGCTCAAGTGCACAAGACTGGGGAGTTCCAGCTTGCATGCCCTGTTTATATAGGCTACAGTATAGTGCACAGACCATGTAGAATGGACTGGCCCTAAACCAATGTACAGTAATCCAACCAATAGTGAAATAAAAGTGGGAATCTAGAAATACACATGTAAAACATGAGGTATAACCTTATAGTCTAGACTAGTCTAGACTTGTGAAATGTGAAAGTGTGAAAATGTAAAGATATGAAATGGTCATGTGATGTAACAAAGTGAAGAGTAAAAGTAGTGTTAGAAAATGTGAAAAAGATAGTTATGAAAAAGTACATTATAATAGTATTTACTTGCAGCTGCCTTTTCTGCAGAATGCTCCCCACCATTTCTCCCAAGCAACCTTCACTATTCAACTCTCTGAAAAGAATCCAGAACCTCAACCTCAGACCCTTTTGAGTCCACTTCAGAGCCTGAGAACTTCTTTTCTCTGAAATGCCCTTCTATATCAGAAAACACACTTGTGGATATTCTTGTTTCCTCACAGAAAGAACTAGTGGAAGATCATAACTTGGCACATAAACTATCCTCTTCTTTACAATTTCCCTGAGTCCTAACACCACCCTCTCCTATTCTAGTCCACAAATGACCTGCTTTTTATCTTCCCAGACCATCTTCTATTACTTTTACCATGCTGAGCTCCATAGATCAACTGTATCAATTGAAACTTTATTAAGAAACACCAACTCCCCATAATAAAACTCTCAGAATCCATTATCATCTGAAATATGGATCACTTCAAGAACTGTTATGGTTGTGGTATTGGACTATGGACAAGGAGTAATAAACCCTAACCCTGTAGGGTCCCTTGAGGTTGTGCTGGTGTCAATGTTGGTATCAATATGAAGAATAAAGGATAAAGATAATATATGCCTGTTACTAGAGGTGAATCAGGACTTAGAGAGGGAAAATGCTCTGGGTAGCTAAGCCAGAGAAGCTGGGTCCAAACACTAGCTTTGTATTGACTGCCTAGATGGCTGTACAAGTAAGACAAGTGCTCAAAGCTGGGGAGCTAAGAGCTATATGAGTGACCTATTTATACTATCTAGGGTGGCACACAGACCACCAAGCCTGTCTGGGATAAATACTAAAAAGGTAACTGGGCATAGGGTGAGGGTAAAGGATATGACTAAATGGCCATGCATATCAAGGATCTAAATAAAAAAGAAGTACAAGAATGAAAGGGAAGACTTCAGGATCAACAGATATAAAGACAGCACCTTAGCCTTGAGGCCAAGGAGATCCCATCTGGATCTCTGCCACAGATCAGCTCCATTAATCTAGATCTAGATCTAAGATCTGATATCATCTAGATTAGATCAGAAGATACCATCCTTTGAGATCTGCTGCTAATCCTGTGCTAACCCTTTAGTCAAGGTATACTCTGAATAAGACTAACCATAGCCTAGGGTTTGGCTCAATATGGCATAGGAGTCTCATGGTCATATGCTTGTCATGTGACTCTTGTGCATTTGAACTGTTCATTCATAACAAGAACAAGGGTAAGATCTCCAGAACATGTGATCTTGTTATAAACATTGTGATGTACTCCAGGGGTACTCTGAATAACTCTGGAGTGGATGGGGCTTGGCTTCACCTTATGTGGTGTGCCCTTATGCTGGTACTGAATGCCCTGATTTATGGAGGGGTCAAAAACTATCAGAGGTTCAGAATAGGCCATAGGGCTTTTCCCAACAAGAGGTATGATGTCAAGTCATGGAGTAAGTCAAGGGACTTAGGGTACAGTACAATGTCAAGTTGTGAGGCAGGAGGGGTCTAAGGGGATCATAGTGTCATGTTATGGTTAATATTCAAACTAAAGTACAAGATACAGAGCTATAGTACTTATACCTCAGGGAGGCAGATTATCTAAGGAGAGAACAGAGATATAAAAGGAGTTGTCTCATAAGTGAAGCAGGTACCAATGCATCCTGGATATGAATGGAGATGTTAGAGAAGACAATGTTGAATAATGTCAAACTGAAACTAAATAATGACAGGGAGAAGCACAGCACAAAGAAACAGGAACAGAAAGTGAGGTCAGAGAAACTATGGAGTTGTATCAGAATGATATGGAGTTAGCATAGGTAAAGTTGTAATCAATCATTAGATAGGAAAAGATGGAGGTAAAGGAAACTAGGAAACATGCAGCTTAAAGCATGAAAGCAACTGAAGTTACACCAGAGACATAGTGGAGTTGACCCATTGGCACAGGATGTGACAGATCTCCTTCTTCACATTAAACACTTGATTCCCCCAATTTCCTGCCATGTCATAGCATACAGGAAGGAGAACACCATCCTTAGACTTCCATGGCTTCAGGCCATAAACCCCACCATAGACTAGATGGCAAATACACTCACCATTTCAGATTTCTTCACTCAAGACACAATTACCTACCATGTCAACTCCATCCATAAACCTAGGTTTGATGGACTTCTTGATGACATTATTGTTCCCTACAATGAACTCTTAGTCCACTACCTGGACTATGTTACCCCTGAACAATCTATCAATGATTTGCTCTATAATTGTTAAAACTTTCCATCCTTCTTAAAGAGACTGTTAAAACCTATATCAAAATGAGTATACTTTTAACCAGTTCCTCTTTTTTAAATGAAACCCTTGACACTGGAGGTAGATCAGAACTCCGGGTGCTCCAGAGAATTCCAGGGAAATCTAGGAAGGGTTTCAATGGTTGAATGGGACTTGGCTTCACCTTATGGGGTATACCCTTGCACTTCTCCATTGTTCCAATTTACATAGATGTCAGGGTGGGTGATAAGACTGTCTCTATGCTCAACAGGAGGGACAGGCAGGACAAGGAGAGTCAAGCCTAGTCATGGGGGTAAGGCATTACAACTCCTTTGAGGATATCACATAGCCTTGGAGGTATTCTGAAGTAACCCAGGGGGTCAGAGTGAGCCCAAGGGCTCATGCATGGTGAGAACAATGACAAGAGGGTTCTGGTGTTTTTGTCGATATTTATACTAAGGTACAAGATACAGAACTACAGTACTTATACCTCAGAGAGGCAGAACTATCTAGAAGTGTAACAAAATGAGACAGGTGCAAACTCAGAAGTGAAGCAGATGTCTAGATATCTAGAAAATGAATGGAGATGTCAGGAAGACCATGTCCAATCATGTCAGACTGAAACTGAAGGGTGACAGGATGAAACAGGGGAGAGCAAGGAACAGGAATGGAACAGGAATAGTAATAATGATGGTAATGGTAGCTGACTGGGAATGGTAACAGAGTTATATTGGGACAGTCCAGAGATAATAAAGGGGAACTAGGGTAGTACTTAACTGGAGCAAAGATAGACTGGAAGTGGAATGGGGTGAAGTGGGAGTGGAAGCCCGGGGGAGCATATAATGCTGAGGGGCAGGAAGTATACATGCATAACTGGGAGAGACTGGAATGGTGATGGAGGGCCAGAGTTGCCTGGAGAGGAGTCAGAGGGCTGGAGTGGCTTACTAGATGTGAAGACCAATTGTAAGCTGGGTTGGAATGGGGTTAGAATTTGGGTCAAAGGTCTGGAATATGACAACTACTCAATACCTGGGGTCAATGGACCACAGTGAATGAGTTAGTGGTGTTCTAGAATCAGTGAACACAAACCATCTAGCAGAGGATGATGCTAGGCATCAATAGAGTAAAGCCAACAGTCTTTGTAGGGTTTGTGGAGGTCCAATAGCTTGAGTAGAAGAGGTGAAATTGAAAGAGACAGTAAGGTGTTGAAAGGAGCAGAAGCAGGCAGAAAGGTTGGAGTGTTGGGGCTCCCAAATCTGAAATAGGACAAGATACCCAATGGAGGTCATAATGATCAGAAGTGCATGGAAAGATGGTGCTGGAGGTTGGGAAGACAAGGGGTACAGGTTTAATAGACTTGTCATGCTCAGGAGAACAGGTCTCAAAAGGCTAGGACCAATGGCCAGAAATGGGTCACCTAGAAGTAGAGAACAGATGCTAGAGGTTAATGACTGCCTATTGGTAATTCTGGAGTAACTTGTCAAGAAGGGGCCAGGAGACAGCTGGGAGATGCTTAGACTGCAATGGCTAGATCTAGGCATGAGAAAGTGGTTGGAATAGTCTGGAGTAACATGGAGTGGTTTTCTGTTGAGGATTACCCGGTAACAACAAAGTGTCAGAGAACTGAAGTCAGATGCCAGAGAAAAGCAGGAAAAACAGAGGAAGTGGCACTCATTGGTGTTACATTTTATCTTTTTCTCTTCTTTTCCCCTTTTCTCCCATCATAGCTTCCACTCTTCTTGCATTCTAGCCTTGTCTAGACTGCTCTCTTGTTATGCCCTTTGCCCAGGCCTTCTATCTCTCAATCAGCTGACTTATAATTGTTCCATCTCTTTCCATCCATTTCCACATGGATATATTACTCATCATTCATCAGCATGATTATGCATTCTATCTCCACCCCAACTCTATTAGCTGTACTATAAAGTAGTGTACTTCCTGTCCTCTCTTTCCTCACACTACTTCTACCTTGCAATCACCTCATGGTCCTGTCATATCCTGGACCTCCAACCTGAATTCTGACCCCATTCTGACCTGGCTTACACTTACAATTGGTCTTCACACCTAGTAAGCTGCTCCAGCCCTCTGACTCCCCTCCAGGCAACTCCAGCCCTCTGTCATCATTCCAGTCTCCCCCAGTTATGCATGAACACTTCCTGCCCCTCAGCATTATATGCTTCCCCAGGTTTCCATTCCCACTCCACCCCACTCCACTTCCAGTCTATCTTTGCTCCAGTTAAGTACTACCCTAGTTCCCCTTTATTATCTCTGGACCATCCCAATATAACTCCATTACCATTCCCAGTCAGCTACCATTACCATCATTGTTACTATTCCTGTTCCATTCCTGTTCCTTGCTCTTCCCTGTTTCATCCTGTCACCCTTCAGTTTCAGTCTGACATGATTGGACATTGTCTTTCTGACATCTCCATTCATTTTCTAGATATCTAGACATCTGCTTCACTTCTGAGTTTGCACCTGTCTCATTTCATTACACTTCTAGATAGTTCTGCCTCTCTCAGGTATAAGTACTGTAGTTCTGTATCTTGTACCTCAGTATGAATATCAACAAAAACACCAGAACCCTCTTGTCATCGTTCTTACTCTGCACAAGCCCTTAGGCTCACTCTAACCCTCTGGGTTACTCCAGAGTACCTCTGAGGCTATGTGATATTCTCAAAGGAGTCATAAAGCCTCACCCCCATAACTAGGCTTGACTCTCCTTGTCCTGCCTGTCCCTTCTGTTGAGCATAGAGATAGCCTTATTACCCACCCCAACATCTATGTAAATCAGGACAATGAAAAGTGCAAGGGTACACCACATAAGGTGAAGCTGAGTCCCATTTGACCATTGAAACCCTTCCTAGATTTCCCCAGAACCCTCCGGAACACCCCAGAGTTCTGATCTTCCTCCAGTGTCAAGAGTTTCATTTAAAAAAGAGGAACTGGTTAAAAGTATACTTATCTAGATATAGGTTTTAACAGTCTCTTTTTAGTAGGGATAGAAAGTTTTAACAGGTCCTCACATCTCACTACTCCTTGTACCTACATACCTGGAATCCATTGCTTGTATCCTGGCACTTAACCAGAGGATCATCAGCATCTGATCTCAGCACACCCCTGGGAGTGTAGCCGGTACTACTAAGGCACAACATTTTGTTTGTCACCTTCCACTCATCTTGAAGCTTACCTTTGGTTCGCTTCTTCCACTCTGTCCCCAGCAAGGTCTATGCCGGTCCCTACCCAGGCCTAGTGTAACAAAAGAAGTAGCATTTTCTACTTGTGGCTATCATTGCCATAGTCTGCTCCCATTATTTCATCCAAACAACCTTTGCTGTTCAACTCTCACTGTGGTGAGCCTTGTGCCTCTACCTCAGACCCTCTTGAGTCCACTTTGGAATCCAAAAACCCCTCCTCTCTGAATTGCCCTTCCATATCAGAAAATATGCTCATGAACATTCTTGTTTCCTTCCAAGAAGAAGTACAAGAAGACCATGACCTTGCTCATGAACTCTCCTCTTCTTTATAGATCCCTCAATCCCAGACTCCACCTTTCCCTACTTCCGTCTGACACTGACCTGTGTTTATCCTTCCCCAACCCTGTCCTTGACCCTCTTCTCCTATAGTCATGTCTGGCTCCTCCACCTCTGCTACTAAGCCTATGGAACTTTGTCTCAGTGCCCCAGAGCACTTTGATGGTGACTGATCCAAGGCTGAGAACTGGCTGGACACAGTCCAGTTCTACCTCTTTGTCAACAGTGTAATCTATGATTTAGACAAGAAGAAGATTGCATTTGCCCTTTTATTCATGACCAAAGGGCCAGCACTGTTGTGGGCTGCAATGTACTGGAAGAAGTGTATCTCCAGAATGACCATCACCATGGAAAAGTTTCCCCATTTTACCTCTGAATTCCTGAAAGTTTTCCAACAACAGGACATGATTAATGCTGCTGTTTACTGGTTGGCAAACACACAGATAAAGCAGGGAAAGAAAGGTGAATGGATGCCTTTCCTCACTAAATATACTGCTGAGTTTTAGAACTGCATCATCATGGCTAAAATCACTGACAACAATGTCCTTATCAGATACTTTGAAACAGGACTCATGTCCTACCTCTCTCATTGCATCCACAACCTGGATATGATTCCCTCTACTATCACTGAGTGGTATACTAAAGCTGCTCACTTTCAAGGAACTATGGAGCATACCCACTCTATAGAACAACAGTGAAAGAATCCTTGCATGTTTGCCTGGACTTCCATGCCCCCTACTATGTCCAAGCTGGAAAATGATCCAAATGCTATGGACATTGATGCCATAAAGAAGGGTTGCCTAACCAAGGCAGGTAGGGCCTTCTGCATCAAGAACTGACTTTGTTTCAGATGTAGGAAACCTGGCCATATCAACATGGCCTGCCCCAATTTTCCTGCTTCTTTCTCTTCTCCCACCACCACCAAGGAAATCCCTTGTGTTAAAATGGTCTCAGCTGAAGAACCAACAATGAAGATTGAGGAGATTAGTGACAACAAATCTGACAATGGGGTGGCAAGAGTAGTAGTAAAGAAAGAATGGAAGAAGAAGATGGAAAAGCAGGGTTTTTAAAATGGAGTACCCCCTCTACACAAGGTACTCCCTCCTTTTCTTGTGCACCTATACTTGTATCTGCTTCCAAGAAATCTATGAAGATTGTGATTCAAGTCTTCTTCCCCTCTCATGCCAAGAAAGTCATAGCTACTCATGCTCTTATCAACAGCAGAGCACAGATCAACTGTATTGACTGGGACTTCATTAAGAAAAACCAGTTCCCCACTAAGAAACATGACAAACCAATCATTATTCAGAATGTTGACCACTCTGAAAACAAGAAGGGCAAGATCACTCAAACTTGCAACCTTCTCCTCCATTTTGAACAATTGGTTCTCCTGGTTTCCTGCTATGTTATAGCATGCAGGAAGGAGAACATTATCCTTGAACATCTGTGGCTTCAGGCCACAAACCCCACTATCGACTGAATGGCAAACACACTCACCATTCCAGATCCTCCCTCTGATAACATTATCTATCACATTAACTCCATCCACAAACCTAGATTTGATGGACTCCTTAAAGATATCATTGTTCCTCACAATGAACTCTTGGTCCACTATCTGGACTATGTCACTCCAGAGCAATCCATTAATGATTTGCTCTATAACCACCACTTCAGCAGGATCTTAGATTGCTGCTTCTCTTATCTTCCTAAAATCACTGTTGCTTAGCTCACTACATCCACCAAGCTTGCCATTGAGGCCAAAAAGGCCAAACCTAAGACAACTCTTTCCCCCACATACTCTCAGTTCTCATTGGTCTTCTCTGACACTCTGAAAACCTTAGATTATCTTTCACCCTCTTGCCTCTATGATCATGAGATCAATCTAAAAGACACATTTGTCCTGAAGATTGGTAAGGTTTATCCCTTATCCTCTCCTAAGCAACAGGCCACAGAAGCATTCCTTAAAGAGAACCTTTGGGCTGGGAAGATCCATTTCTTCAAATCCCCTCAAGCTTTGTCCTTCTTCTTTGTCAAGAAAAAGGATGGCAAATTCCACCCCTGTCAGGATTACAGGTACCTCAATGAACATACAGTTTGCAATGCCTATCCTCTTCCTCTTATCTCTGACCTCACTGATAAGCTCCAAGACACTCAGCTTTTCACTAAGTTTGATGTCTGCTGGGGCTATAACAACATCCATATTTGAGACAGACACCAATGGAAAGCCACTTTCATTACACATAAGGGGTTCTTCAAACCCACAGTGATGTTCTTTGGCCCAAATAACTCACCCACTACTTTCCAGTGATTCATGAACAATTTATTCCAGGATATGATCACTGAAAGATGGCTCATCATCTATATGGATAACCTTCTCATTTCTTCTCCTGATGCTGACACCCATCAGGAACATAGCTTCCATGTCCTCCAACAGATGATGGAACTTGATCTCCACCTTAAACTGGAGAAATGCACTTTTGCTGCTCCCCAAGTTGAATATCTTGGGATGATTGTTCATCCAGGAGAGCTTGCCATGGACCCTGTCAAACTTGCTGGCATTTCCCAGTGGCCTACTCCTTCCAAAGTCAAGAACATTCATTCTTTCCTTGGCTTTGCTAACTTCTACAGATGATTTATCCCCAACTACTCCACTATCACCCATCCTCTCCTCAACCTCACCAAGAAATCTATGGTGTGGTCTTGGTCCTCTGCTGCTCAGAAAGCCTTTGATTTCCTCAAGGCTATCTTTCTTTCCCAGCTGGTATTGCAGATGCTGGATCTTGCTCATCCCTTCACCATTGCCACCAATGCTTCTGCTTATGCCTCCAGTGGCATTCTTCTTCAAACTAATAAGAATGGGGATTAGCATTCCTGTTCTTATCTCTCCCAGACCTTTTCCACTGCCAAGTGGAACTATAATATCTATGATCATGAACTCCTCACAGTCATTCGCACTCTGAAAACCTGGAGACAATACCTCCTTGGCTCTTTCACTCCAGTTCAGATTTTCACTGATCACAAAAACCTGACTTATTTTAAATCCTCTCAGAAGCTTAACTGATGCCAAGCTTGCTGGCTTCTTGATATCGCTGACTTCAACCTGCAACTCTCCCATGTTGCTGGTACCTCTCTTGCAGAGCCTGACACCCTCTCTTGCTACCCTAATTTTTGCCCTGACACCTCTTAGGATAATCAGGCAGTTACTCTTTTTCCACCCAAACTCTTTGTTAACCTCATTGATGCTACCCTCTCCACCCATATTAAAGAGCATCAACAAGGTGACCTCCTCTGCCTCTCCATCCTGCAAAAACAGGATGCCTCTGCAAATGAGAAATTCCTGTGCTCCCATACCTCTGATTGGAAGGAAATCAATGAATTACTCACTTACTGTAACCATGTCTTTATTTCCTTCTTCATTAATCTCCATCATGCCATTCTTCAATGCTATCATGACCACCCTTCTGCTGGCCACCCTGGTTACCTCAAAACCTGACAACTTGTCTCCACTGAGTTCTGGTGGCCCAGTCTTGCCTCCTTTGTCCACAACTATGTTGCTGGTTGCTCCATTTGCCAACAGAATAAGGCAAATACTCACCCTTCTTACCCTGCTCTCTCTCCCATCTGCTCCACTGCCACTTGCCCCTTCCAACAGATCTCTTGCAATCTTATTACTGATCTTCCTTTGTCCTCTGACTTCAATGTGTTGTTGGTTGTGGTCAATCATGGGCTTATGAAGGGGGTAATTCTTTGCCCCACCAAGAAATCTGTTACCACAGAGGGCATTACCACCCTCTTTTTCCACAAAGTATACCTCCGATATGGTCTCTATGACAAAATCATCTCCAATCAAGGTCCTTAGTTTGCCTCCACCTTTGCCAAGGAGCTTGGAAAACTCCTTGAGTACAATCTCTCCCTTTTCACTGTGTATCATTCTCAATCTGATAATGAAACTAAATGAGTTAACCAGGAGATTTAAATGTATATCTGCATCTACTGCAGCTCTAATCCCACCAGATGAGCTGATTCCATTACCCATGCCAAATTCATCCACAATTGCCATCCCCACTTTGTCACAGGGCAATCCCTGTTCTATCTTATGATGGGATATGAAATCCATGCCCTTCCTTCTATTATTGATGAGTCACTGATGCCTGCCATTGCTGACCACACTAAGGCACTCCTCACTGCTCACAATGAAGCACTTGTGGCCCATGATCTAGCTTGCCAAACCATGGCATCCCATATCTGCTCCACCTTTTCCCCATTTGCCAAGGGAGATAGGATGTGATTAGAAGCCTGCAATTTGAAACAGGCTGTTGTTCACCCAAAACTCTCTCCTAAACAGGAAGGACCCTTTACCATCATGGAAGTCCTTTCCCCAATCACTTATCACCTCTGTCTTTCATTTACATGAAAGACCCACCCTGTTTTTCATGTGTTATTGTTATTACCCTATTATGAAAATAACATTCATGGAAAGAACTTCCCTGCTCCACCCCTGGACCTTATAGAAAATAAGGAGGAATATGAATTGGAGCAGATATTAAAACATCAAGGTCCCCTGGATAACTGTTAGTTCCTGATCCAATGGAAAGAGTACTTGGCAGATGACAATTCCTGGGAATCAGAACAGAACTTGAAACATTCCCAGTCTGCTCTGGATGAGTATAAGCTCCTTCACCCTCACCACTTCCCCTCTGTCGCTCCTCACTCCACCAAGACAACCAGCCACCATTCAAAGTAACAATGACCTTTACTGTTGATCAAGGGTTCTGCTCCTGCAACATCCCCCTCAATACTCCACCCCAGTCCACATCACTGCTTCCCACCACAGAAGCTCCTGTTGAGCCTTCTCTTATTTTCTCTCCATTCTCTCTCTCAGATACTCAATTTTCTTCTTCTCTTTCTATGCTTGCCCCTAAGCTTCTTCCTGAGGACTTCATAGCCTCACCCCCTGCTATCACCATTAGCCCAGCTGTCATCACTCCTATCCCAGTCCCTCCTCCCACCATTGACACTAGGTCCACTGGCATTCTCAGTATTGATTTCCCTCTCTCCACACATGCCCTTCATTAGAGTGCCCCCTCTTCTGATTACTTCCACCAGGTCATGACATACATCATGGACTCTCACCTTGCAGTCCCCATTGGCTCCCATCTCAACATGTTCTCACCACTCTGGCTTATTTACCAGATCTATATGCAACTTCTTCATCTTCCTCTCTTGGCTTCCACCCTCACCCACATCTCTTACACCCATGTCTCTCTCACACAGGCACTCATTACCTCTATCCACTGTGAACTCTTGTCCAACATTGAAATCCTTGCCTATCAGATGCATATGGGCAAATTTCTCACAGACTTAGATTACTACATATATGAGTTAGCCACTGCCAGGGGCTATACCCCTGCCACTCCTTCTGCATCCCCTTCTCCCCTTGACAATGATGAGCTAGCTGCTCTCAAATGAGCAAAGCCTGGTGGACCAGTCTCCATGGCAATGGTCATCTTCCTTTCTCTCACCCTTGCTTTCACAAGGCCTATTTCCACTGTTGCTGCCTGGGCCACATTCATGTCAACTGCCCATTGTATCAATGTTCCTACTGCCTCCACTGGCACCCTGGACATACTCAAGCTCATTGCCCAGCTCAGTGCCATGTCACTAACCCACTTGTCTCCTCCTCCTCCTCCTCCTCTTTCTCCCATGGCTCCTCCCACACCTCTTCCCACAGTTCATTCTGCTCCTTTCACCACTTCCATGAATCCTGCCACTCTCGGGGCTCCTACCACTGCCCTTCCATGGCTTTATCACCCCCTCTGCCTTCTTATCACACTAATGATGACTTCTGTAATGACATTATCAACAAGGTTGACTGGGCCAACATCACTGGCTCCTCTGAATCCTCCTATAATGTCTTTTGAGGTGTCATGGGTCTTCCACCTCTAGCAGGGGGGTAATGTTACATTTTCTCTTTTTCTCTTCTCTTCCCCTTTTCTCCCATCATAGCTTCTGCTCTTCTTGCACCTTTGGTGCTTTCTTGTTCACTTTCCACTATAGCTTCCACTCTTCTTGTGTTCTAGCCTTGTCTAGACTGCTCTCTTGTTATGTCCTTTGCCCAGGCCTTTTATCTCTCAATCAGCTGACTTATAATTGTTTCATCTCTTTTTATCCATTTCCACATGGATATATTACTCATCATTCATCAGCATGATTACACATTCTATCTTCACTCCAACTCTATTAGCTGTACTATAAAGTAGCATACTTCCTGTCCTCTCTTTCCTCACACTACTTCTACCTTGCAATCACCTCACAGTTCTCACATCTCACTACTCCTTGTACCTACATACCTGGAATCCATTGCTTGTGTCCTGGCACTTAACCAGAGAATCATTAGCATCTGATCTTGGCACACCCCTGGGAGTGTAGCTGGTACTACTAAGGCACAACATTTTGCTTGTCACCTTCCACTCATCTTGAAGCTTATCTTTGGTTCACTTCTTCCACTCCATCTCCAGCAAGGTCTATGCCTGTTTCTACCTGGGCCTAGCATAACAATTGGTAGGGAACTGTAACCTAAGCTGCATTTGAGAATCCATAAGGGCTGGTGATGCTGTATGATAGTAGGAAATCACAGCTGTTTTAAAGAGCCCAGAGTTGGAAATAGGGGAATGCCAGGGTCAGGAGTTAGAAGTTGAATCTAGGTGCATGTGTTTCAAGTGACAGGGGCCAGTGACTGACATCATAGAATTGTCAGAGTGGCTTGGAGTGACTCAGAACATCAGGGCTATAAGGGGCTGCACCATGAGGACTAGATTAACTTAGGGGTTGAATGCCCAAAAGAGCACAAGGTTGTAGCAGTGTCATTGGTGTTCATATCCTGACAGCTGATGCAAGGGATGGAATGAAGTTCCTGAGATCTTGGAGGAATCACCCATGGGTGTGCCAAGCATGCAGGTGGTTCAGAGTTGAGTATTGAGAGACAGTGGAGGCCAATCCTTAAGTAAAGGCAAGAGAAGTGCAAGTGAGAGTATGAATATACTGTTAAAACTTTCATTCCACTAAAAAGGAGACTGTTAAAACCTATACCAAGACAAGTATACTTTTAACCAGTTCCTTTTTTTTAAATGAAACCCTTGATGCTGAAGGAAGGTCAGAACTCTGGGGAAATCTAGAAAGGATTTCAATGGTTGAACAGAACTCAGCTTCACCTTATGTGGTGCACCCTTGCACTTCTCCATTGTCCCAATTTACATAGATATTGGGGGTGAGTGAAGGCTGTCTCTATGCTCAACAGGAGAGACAGGCAGGACAAGGAAAGTCAAGCCTAGTTATGGGGGTGAGACCTTGTAACTCCTTTAAGGATATTGCTTGGCCTTGGAGATACTCTGGAGGAACCTGGAGGGTTAGAGTGAGCCCAAGGGCTCAAGCAGAGTGAGGATGATGACAAGAGGGTGTTTCTGTTGTTTTTGTTGTTATTCATACTGAGGTACAAGATACAAAACTACAGTACTTATACCTCAGCAAGGCAGAGCTATCTAGAAGTGTAATGAAATGAGACAGGTGCAAACTCAGAAGCAAAGCAGATGTTTAGATATCTAGAAAATGAATGGAGATGTCAGGAAAGACAATGTCCAATTATGTCAGACTGAAACTGAAGGGTAACAGGATGAAACAGGGGAAAGCAAGGAACAGGAACAGAATAGGAATAGTAACAATGATGGTAATGATAACTAACTGGGAACAGTAACAGAGTTATATTAGAATGGTCTGGAGATGATGAAGGGGGAACTAGAATAGTACTTAACTGGAGCAGAGCTAGACTGGAAGCAGAATGGGGCAGAGTGGGAGCAGAAGCCCAGGGAAGCATATAATGCTGAGGGACAGGAAGCATACATGCATAGCTGGGAAAAACTGGAATGGTGATGGAGGACTGGAGTTGCCTGGAGGGAAGTCAGAGGGCTGAAGTAGCTTACTAGGCACAAAGACCAATTGTAAGCTGGGTCAGAATGGTGTCAGAATTCAGATTGGAGGTCCAGGATATGACATATGTGCCTAGCAATACTGCAGAACAAACAGAGGTGATTCTCAAGTCAGCACTTGCATTCTTTAGCAGTGAGCTTACCATTCTTACCAAGCTTGGACAATAAGTCTTGCTTTTGAGGGACTGGTAACTTGAAGGAATGGGAAAAACTAGCTAACTTGTTCTTTGACTCCCTAGGGCTGGAGGTTGAAGTGGAGAGTATGGAGGGTTTGTCAAATAATTTGAATGGATGAGATAACTTTCCTTGGCAGCTGATTTTGGATTTATGCTTCCAGTAACAAGCATTAATGGTCTGAGTGAGCTGGTATAGCTCAATGAGGGTCAGGGGCTTGCCAACACGGGAAAGGTTATCTTTGATGCAGTTTGGGAGACCATTATAGAAGTAGTGGCAGAAAGCACCTTCTCTGTAATCCTGGACTTGAGATACAATTCTGTTAAACTCAACTATATATTTGTTGATTTGTTAACCATCCTTTATAGTTAACTGGTCTAGCTGGTGCTTTGTATCTCTGACTGGGTCATGGAATCTGAAGTTAGTCCAGAGTTCCTGAATGAACTCCTTATAATTATCCATTCACAGGAAATAAAGGTCAGGATCTTCTATAAGAAAAAGATCAGATTCAAACCATTCCAATGCCATGCCCCTAAGGTAGGACTGAGCATAAGTAACCTTGGCTCATTTATTGATGAAGGCTTTGAAATAATTCTGGAAGTTTAACTCACATTAAACCAGGAAAACATGGAGCTTTCAGGGGTTAGTTCTGTCAAACTGGTCCAGTTCATGTACTTTGATATGCTATGAGGTTTCAAAGGTATGATGGGAGGAGTAAGCTAACCCACAAATGATGCTAGTGAAATTGGTGATAGTATCATGGTAAATGGAAATAGGTTTAGGGTCTGAAAAAGGTTCAGGATTATCTTTCAGAATATTGGAATATTCATTGGAGAGGTTATCTTCAGAGTTATCTGGTACTTCTGAATAAGCACCATGGTTATCAAGGATATGAGGAGATTGGAGAACCTTGGAACTATTAGGGGCTTTATCAACTGGAGCAATAGGTATGGAAGAGTAAAAAAAGGCAGAAGCCTGTAATGCTAAGCCTGGGGTATAGTGGGCAGAGAAACTCTTGAACTAATTGAGGACAGCATGAGAGTGAGCTTTAGTTATACAGATAGACATGATAGCAGTATCTACACAAGTAGGAGTTCAAATATACTGTTAAAACTGCAATATACTGTTACAAAGTGACACTCCAGCACTAGAACTAGTCACATGACATCATGTGATCATGCACAAGACACTCCATTTTAAGCTTAATCCTAGTCTGTGGTCTAGTTTCCTTTAAGAGTATTTATTATTCCTTTTTCTCAGCAGTGGTCATGTGACCATAAGTCACCTGACATGGATCTTCCTGGGATCTTCCCTGGAACTGCCCTCTATCTTATCTCCATGGATCTGAACCCTAGATACATCTGTGGCAGAGATCTTCATCCTTATGGTGCAAGCACCTCTGACCCTGCATTCATTTCCTAGATACTTCTCTTCCATTCTCCCAGATCTGCATGGTATCCTACCATACTCCTTAATATTTGCTCCATGCTTTCTCCTTATGTTCTTTATCTATTAACCCAGGGTTTAGGGCATTCCCTGATTAGGTAGTTCCTGTACTTAGTCAGCATGGTCTGTGCACCAGTCCTTGGAATATATATAGGCAAGGGTAGGCAAGTTGGGATTCCCCAGTCTTGCTCACTTGAGTCTGGTTTAGTCTTTTCTGACTATATTCCACTTTCTATAAGTGATCCAACAGTTTTCTATTGGCTTAGGGACTGGCTTAGGCTCTTATTCTCTTCTTATCATGCCTAGTTCCTGGCCACTAGCACAAAAGTCAAATAGCAAGATAAAAGGCAAGGATTAGGATTAGGAAGATCAACACATTAGTAGTTGCATTTCACATACTCTGGAAGTACTCTGGAATAACTCCAGAGTAGATGGGGCTTGGCTTTACCTTATATGATGCACCCTTATGCTAGTACTGGTTGCTCCAATTTATGAAGGAGTTGGAAGAAAGTTGGAGATTCAGGGTAAGCTGTAGGGCTTTTTCACTGAAAAATATAATGTCAAGTTGTAAGGCAAATCATAAGACTTAGTATAGGATATAATGTCAAGTCATTAAGCAAGAGGAGGTCAAGGATAATTGTTATGTTATGTTATGTTATGGTCAATATTTGAACTAAGGTACAAAATACAGAGCTACCATACTTATATCTTAAAGAAGCAGATTATCTAAAGGAGAAATGAAGATATGAAAGGAGTTGTCTCATAAGCAAAGTAGATGCCAATGCATCCTGGATATGAATGGAGATGTCAGGGGAGACAACATTGAATAATATCAAACTGAAACTAAATAATGACAGAAAGAAGTAAGAAAGTAAGAAACAGGAATAGGAAGTAAGATCAGAGGAGCTACAGAATTGTATCAGGATGGTATGGAGTTAATGTAGGTAAGATTGTAATCAACATTAGGTAGAAAGGGACAGAGGTAAATGAAATCAGGAAATACATAGCTTATAGCATGAAAGTAACTGGAGTTGTACTGGAGACATAGTGAAGTTGATCTGTTGGCATGGGATATGACACACTCTTATGTCACTAATTAGCCTGCAGCATATATAAACCCTACCATTACAAATAAATTCCCTTATCTCCATTATAAAATATTTTTCTGCTACTCAAAAAGATAATATCATTTTTCTTGCCTCTTTTGATCTTTTCTATAGGAAAATTGCATTTCAAACTGGTCTAGGAAAGTCTAATATGGCTAGGGTCCTTCAGGAATTCCAACCAGAGAAGGAAAATCATTATGGTAATTATTCTTTAAAACTTTCTTCTACTAACAAGTATGTTATTGTTTAACAAATTCTTACTGGAAAGGCCAGTAATGCAGTTCAGGCAACTCATTTCATCAATTCTATTGTCAGCACTCCTGTCTGCACACAGACAGTTAGGAATACTGAAACACAACTAGATGATGCATTGACCTAAAACACTCCAACTTTGATGTGTGCTTCCTAGTGATCCTGAGCAGTAGCTTTGGACTAGAGCCACAAGAACTAGGCAAGAGTTAAGAGAAATTGTAAGAGCCAAGGAACTTTGTAGAACTGGAGAATTCAAGTGTGCAAGACTGGGAAAACCCAGGCTTGAGCCAATCTCCTTATATATTACTACAATATGTGCACAGATCATGTAAATGGTGCTGGCCCTAAATAATGTACAGTAAGCAGACCAATAGCATAAAGAGAGTGGGGACCTAGAAATACAGCAAGAAACAATGAGGCATGATATCAGAGTCTAGATTGCTCTAGATCTGTGACATGTGAAAGAGTAAAAGAGTGAAGAGGTGAAAAGGGTGAATGTGTGAAATGTAAAAATGTGAAATATCATGTGATGTAAAAATGTGAAGAGCTACAATGATGAAAAGAAAATGCCAAAAAAATAAAAAATAAAAAAGTGCATTATAACACTATCCCATTTTTAGGTCTCAAATTTCAGATGAGACAGAGTAAGTGGAACAGAAGTGGTCAGATTTTCATAAGCAAAGAACTGGGATTGGAAATCCTTGAGTAATAGTCCATGAAGTTTGTGAGGAGCAAAGGAATTGTGAAGATGAAAAGATAAGATAGCCTGAGCAGAATTCTTGAAATGTTCCTCAGGTTCCCAAGTATGATCAGATGCATCATATTCTTTCCAATAAATCAAATACTCCAACTTTCCTTTCTTCAATCTCAAATCAACCATATATTCCACTTCCTATTCTTCATGTTCTTCTTCTGTAATTTCCATAGGATCAGGATGAATAAGTGGTTGTTGTGGTAAAGGGTCATGATAAGGTTTGACTTGAGAGATATTGATGACAGGATGAATATAAATATTGACTGGAAGTTGGAGTTTGATGGCATTGGGTAATATATCCAGAATGGTATATGGACCAATCCATTTCTGGAAAAGTGTTTATGATGGATATGGAGGGGATAAATGTTTGGTGGATAACCAGACTTTCTAACCAATCTGGTATTTAGGAGCTTTTGATTGTTTCTGATCTGTAACCCAAATCATCTTTTCTTTTGCTTTTTTCAAAAAGTCTTGAATTTGTTCATGAGTCTTTTGAAGTTCTTTGGCAAAGCTATGTGAGACTTGTTCAGATTCAAAATCCAAACATGAAGTGAACTTCTTGATAATTGCAAAAGGAGTAGATTGTGTCACAGTAGAAAGGGAATTATTATGGGAAAATTTTGCAATCTTGATCCAGTCTGTTACAGTGTCAATCTCTGAACAACCCATCCTAACCCTAAACAGTTTCTAGCCTTGAGAGGGTGTGTCAGTTTTATTGTCAGATTTGGATTAAATAGAGTGAAGAGTGGTGTGTGGACTCAGGGTAGCAAGGCCTGAGGAGCCATAGCACAAGTTAGGAGGTAATACCTATATTGAAGGGCACTAAATGATATACAAGATAAACAAGTGGTTAAGGCTGGGGAGCCAAAACCAAGGAACTACTCAACTATTTATACTATGTTCATATGTGCACAGACCACCTCCAGGGTTAAGGGAAAGACTAAATAAAGAAGTAGGGCATAGGGCATGCTTACTGAGAGTATGACCAATGGGCCATGCAGTAAAGGTATGTATCAAGGAAGAGGCTATGTAGAATGGAAGGTCAGAGTTCAGAGTAAGCAGAGATTAAACCATGCCCTCAATTATGAGGCTAAGGAATTCTCATCTAGAGATCTGCCATGATTAGATCTAACCCTCATCTAGATTGAGATCCAGATTCATTGGAGATTAGATCAGAAGATGCATCTATTATCTGAGATGCTAGATCCAACCATAAGCTGTGCCTAAATCCCAGGAGAATACTCTGAATAACAACTTAACCATATTCTAGGGTTTGTCCTTGTTTGGCAAGAATGTCTCATGGTCATGTGCTTGTCATGTGACTTTTCTGCTAGCAAACTGTTCATTTATAACACAGTCTGCCCAGAATTCCTGCTTCTTTGCTATGAAAGTACACAAGTATTGTTCTAACTCACAATTTATCCTTTCTGTTTAACCATCTGTTTATAGGTGAAAGGAAATAGAAAGTTTCTGATAAATGCCAAGGGAGTGGCATAACTCTTGTGTAAATACAGAAGAAAATTGTGGTCCCCAATCTGAAACAATGGAAGAGAGAAGTCCATGATAATATCACACATGATTCCTAAATAAGGCTGCTAAATCAGAAGTTATTGTGAAACATGGAATAAAAACAACTTTCTTAGAAAACCTATTAACTACCACTAGAATAGCATCCAAGCCATTGGACTTTGGAAGTCCAGTGATAAAATTGGTAGAAATATCTGTCCAAGGTTTAGAAGAAATAGATAATGGTAAAAGTTTGCCTGCAGGTGCTTTTTGCAAACCCTTCATGAGGGCACATACTTGACAGATCTTGATATAATTTATAGTATCTTGTGCCTGATTTGGCCAGTAAAAGAAACATTTAATAAGTGTAAAGTTCTCCTTTGTTCTCCATGTCCTGCAATAGGAGAATCATGAGATAGCTTTAAAGCTTCCATTCTTAATTCTTTTGGTATAAATATCACATTGGTTTCTTGGTATGTCAAGTATCCTTCATCTGCATTATAACACAGCCCAGGCATGTCATCTTCCAGAAGAGGCCCCATAGCTGCAATGACATCCAAAAGAAAAGTGTTCATAAGAGACAGTGCACAGAATGGGAGGGAGGGAAAGAAGGTGAGGGGAAAGTGTTACGTTCTAGCTTCACTAAACTATCAGATGGGAGCGACGGTGACCTGATGTTCGGGCTGGTCTCTGATACAGTTGCAGTGTTGATTAAGGTTGGTTGACTGGTAACCCTAATGTAGGGGCTGGCTTGTCGTTGTGGGCGATGACAATGAATAAGGAGTAACAACGATGAAGAGAGAGTGAATCAAGCCAGGAGATCAAGTAGCCACTTGGTCATTCGGTTATAGGTAACATGAGATAAGACACAAGTGCTCAAGACTGGGGGTCTTGAGACAGAAGTACTACTGGTATAAATACTATCTACGAGGATGCATGGACCAGCAAGTCTGGCCAGCACAATACTAAATAAGGGAGCTGGGCATAGGGCGTGCTTACTGAGAGTATGACCAATGGGCCATGTGGATAAGGGATGTATGTGGGAGAGGCAGTGTAGAATGGAAGGGAAGGGTTCTAAATATAAATAGAAGTCAGGGACAGCGGAGATTAAACCATACCCTCAACCATGAGGCCAAGGAGATCCCATCTAGAGATCTGCCACAAATCAGATCTGACCCTTATCTGAATCGAGATCAGATTCATTGGAGATCCGATCGGGAGATACATCTGTCATCTGGAATACTAGATTCAACCATAAGCTGTACTCTGACCCCAAGGGAATAGATATTAAATAATGCTTAACCATATCCTAGGGTTTATCTTGTTTTGGCAATGAAGTCCCACGGTCATGTGCTGATCATGTGACTCTTCAGTGGCGAATGTTATGGATTGTAACACTATCCCCTCTTCAGGGGGCAAGACTCCTGGATCGCCTAAATTGGTGCCTTTTCATATAAGGTCTTGAAATACCCATCATCGGCGTACAGTCTTGCTGAATGTTCTAGAAATACAAAAAGAAAAAGGAAAAACTGTCATAAGCCAAGAAAAAAGAAAAGCGTGAAAAATATTATTCTTGAAGAGTTGCTCTTTGTCATTGACTCATTGACTTGTCTAACTCATCTTCCTAAAAGAGCTGCCTAGAAGAGGGGGTTCACTACCTTCACCTATATCTCTACTATCCCCTCTTCAGATTTCTTCGTCCCGAAGAAATACGCACGAGAGTGAGCATGCGATTTGGAAATAATTAGCTCATTTGGAAAAAAAATTTGACAATTTTGACAATTTGCAACCAATATTTTCCTTGCTTCTCTATAAATAGATACTGGTATGTTTCAACCAGGCTTCGGTCTTGAATAAATATCCAATACCAATACACTGTAAATAGTTTTAAGTCATTACGGACTAAGGGTTTCATAGGATAACCCATAACACCAAAACAGTTTCTAGTCGTGCTTAGGACCATCCATAGTTTATAGACAATTATGGTCCGATCCTTGAAGATTCTTGTTCTTGAAATTCTTTCGATTAACTTCAGATTGTCGCTTTGCTCCTGGGTATATTGAATACTCTCTGCAGCTACTTCATCCAAATCATCTCCTGCAGGGATTAGATCATTGGACAGCCAGCGTTATTCTGTGATGATAACTCAGCAACTTTCTTATCTTCTTCAATTAAACTTCTTGATTGAGATTCTTGTAAGTGGATCCTTGTAGAATACTAATCATCTTTCCATTCTTGAATACTTTCACTCTTTGATGCCCAATAAACAAAACACTGGAAGCATGGTGCTGCGGTTTCTTCAATTTTGTACTTGACGATTTTCTTCCTGTAAATTACTTTTGATAACGCAGATGTAGAACTGCAAACTTAGTTTTATATCGTTTCGGATACGACTTTCTTCAATCTGTTCATTTCAGATACCACTTCTCTTCGTGTTCATGGCTGAATACTTGTCTGATAAAACCAATCTTGGAATTTGTCATCATCCCCTCTTCAGGGGTGACCTTCTAGTGAATAGACTTCTTTTCGATCTTCATTCGGTTACTCGATGGATTAAACCACCCGAATTTCCTGCTAGAATTCTCCTGACTCATTCTTCGTTCGATTTCCTATGTCTGCAAATAAAACTCGAAATCCTTAGAGAGTGAATCATCAAATCTCATCCCAAATCTTCTATGAATGGTTATGCTCGATTTGATCATTATCATTGATCTTCTCTGATTTTCTCGATTTCTTCTTCACAGAACTCATTGTTTGCTCTTTTTTGCGTCTACTCGGTTTTTAACCCTTTCGTCTGCATACTCAGAGACTTCCATGTCTTTCGATTACTTCCTGTCTACTCATGAGAGCCGAGGCTCAATCACTTTCGTCTGATTTCATCTACTTGATAGTTTTCTGTCATTTCGGACTCGATTTCTATCTGGATAATAAACTGTCTTGACTTCGATCAGAGTGAACCTTCTCATATCCTCCTAGATCTTCACAGAATGGTTGGTTACGCTTCGAGGTGATATCTCTAGTCATGGTCATCGATCTTCCAATCTAAATCTTGACATCGTTCTCCAGATAATGCACTTTCTTCGTTTAATGACATCGCGGTCCAACCTAGTTTATAGACATTGTGGTCTGTTCATCCTAGAATGAAAAACTCTTTTCATCATGATTGTTCTTGGTCTTGTTTCAATCTTCCTCATCCAAGGCATTCATGATCAACTTCATCGAACTCTCATTTTGACAATCTAAATTCTTCGCTCTTCGGATTACTTTAGTTTTAGAACTTCTCGGTTCACCGATTGGCTGATTCGTACTGATGGTTATGAGACACCGTAAAACTCCTAGACAGTTGTTTGACCCAACAGTTTGACGATACCTGAAAACAATAGGCGAGCTGTGAACAAAAACTCCAAACAGCAGCAAGGCCTAAGAGCCTTGCCCAAGTTCTAAAATGAGCAGTGTGGTTTCATTCTTCAACATTGTTTCTTCCTACCAGAGGAATACTCCAGAGGTTATTGCTTTTCGGTTTCTGTCTTCTTTACTATCACGGTGTACACATCTATATGAGGGTTTCAAGTGGGCACCCACAACTCCGGTTTTGCACAACTTTATTCTTTTATCTGTTTATATTCGGTTAAATGATAGACTCCAGTTTGTGACGATTTCTGGCTGTATGACGGTTTAGCTTTGATCACTTTTCCTGTGTTCTGCAGTAATGGTGACAAGGGTTATATGACACCCATAAACAAAGGGGAGGGGGAAAGGAAGGAGCCTTTTAAGGATATGCCCAAGATCCATAGTGGCCTTTTAGCAATGTGCCCAGATCTAACGATACCAAAAAGGGCACTGAAGCAGTTGACAAGTTGCTCAGCTTCCTAATGACCCAGCATCCACTGTTTCCGAAACCTTTTAACAACATGTTTAGGTCCAGTGACAGTTTAACGATGTATCAAGGTCCAAACACAATCTCTCATCCAAAAGACCGAAGTAGTTTTAATGATGTACTCAGGTCCTAGACAGTTTAAGGACTTATCAAGGTCCAAACTCATTTTTATCTATTTTCTGTGTGACATGAAAGCCCAAAAAGAATGAGGCCTTCACCGGGTTCATTTTCTTTCTACATCCGAAGACCAGTATTGGTAGTCTTGAGCAAGTGTTACGTTCTAGCTTCACTAAACTATCAGATGGGAGCGACGGTGACCTGATGTTCGGGCTGGTCTCTGATACAGTTGCAGTGTTGATTAAGGTTGGTTGACTGGTAACCCTAATGTAGGGGCTGGCTTGTCGTTGTGGGCGATGACGATGAATAAGGAGTAACAACAATGAAGAGAGAGGGAATCAAGCCAGGAGATCAAGTAGCCACTTGGTCATTCGGTTATAGGTAACATGAGATAAGACACAAGTGCTCAAGACTGGGGGTCTTGAGACAGAAGTACTACCGGTATAAATACTATCTACGAGGATGCACAGACCAGCAAGTCTGGCCAGCACAATACTAAATAAGGGAACTGGGCATAGGGCATGCTTACTGAGAGTATGACCAATGGACCATGCGGATAAGGGATGTATGTGGGAGAGGCAGTGTAGAATGGAAGGGAAGGGTTCTAAATATAAATAGAAGTCAGGGACAGCGGAGATTAAACCATACCCTCAACCATGAGGCCGAGAAGATCCCATCTAGAGATCTGCCACAAATCAGATCTGACCCTTATCTGGATCGAGATCAGATTCATTGGAGATCCGATCAGGAGATACATCTGTCATCTGGAATACTAGATTCAACCATAAGCTGTGCTCTGACCCCAAGGGAATAGATATTAAATAATGCTTAACCATATCCTAGGGTTTATCTTGTTTTGGCAATGAAGTCCCATGGTCACGTGCTGATCATGTGACTCTTCAGTGGCGAATGTTATGGATTGTAACAGGAAGACAACAACTTGTTATTAGGCTCCTCAAGAATGTTGCCATGATCAAAATAATAAAAGAGTATGTCAATGCAGCCATTGGAAGTACCAGGTTTATATATGATGGTAAAATGATATTCCATTAAAAGTTCCATCCAATGAGCTTGACAAGAGGAAAGATCTTGAGGCCTCTGCCAGTGTTCCAACACCTGATAATCTGTCCAGATTTCAAAATCTAAACAATCAACCAACAAGTGTCACCATTCCTTTAAGGTCTGAATAACTGCCAAAAGTTCTTTGTCATAAATAGGGTAATTCTTTTCTGCAGAGGCAAGGAAGTGGGATAAATAAGCAGCAGGGTGCCACTGTCCATCCACCAAGTAAGAAAGAACCACACTAGTGGCTATATCTGAAGCATCTGTTTTTACCCTAACTAGCTTGAATAAATCAGGATAAACTAAAAAGAGAGCTATGCTCATAATATTTTTTAGTGTAACAAAGGCCTTTTGTTGAGGCCCATCCCAAGAGAAAACCTTATCCTTTCTTGTGAGATCATTAAGTGATTGAGCAATATCTGCAAAACCTTAAATAAATTGGCAGTAATAATTAGCCAAACCCAAGAAGGCCTGAACATGCTTGAGGGTGCAGAGTTGAGGCCAATCTTGAATAGCCTGAACCTTATTCATCTGCATCTCAACCCCATCTATAAAGATGACCATCTCTAAATAATCCACCTTTTCTTGCATAAAGTGACATTTCAAAGGCTTAAAAAACAAATTGTTATCTTGAAGTCACTAAAGAACTTGAGTAACTAATTGTGCATGCTCATTTCTAGACTTATTTTTGGTAAAAATAATAATATCATCAATATATACCATCATAAAACCCCAAAGATCTTGAAAAATATCATTGACCATTGTTTGAAATGTGCCAGGGCTATTGCACATGCCAAAATACATTACCAGGGGTTTATAAGCCCCTATAGGCGTGGTAAATGCCCCTTTCCATTCATCACCATGATATAGTTGGATATTGTTGTACCTCCATCATAGATCTAGAGTGGTAAACAAATCTGATCCTTTTAGTTGATCAATAAGAGTAGAAATTCAATGGGAGTGGATAGGAGTTCTTGACAGTCCACTTGTTCAAATATCTATAGTCAATGACCATTCTTTTTCCTCCATCTTTCTTACCAATGAAGAAGACAGGTGATGTTTGAGGCAATTTTAAGGATCTAATATACCCTTTTGCTGTTTTTTTGTTGATGAAATCTCTAACTTCTGTCATTTCCATGTCAGATAAGGGAATTACTTGTCCTTTTTTCAGTACAAATCCTTCCTTTAGATTGACTGTGTGATCCCATGGTTTTCTTGTTGATATTCTTTCTGATTTCTTCTGGGAAAAAGTATTCAGAAATTTATGAAACTTCTTTGGTACCTGGTCTGCCAAATCAATTTCTTCCTTATTTAATGTTCTCCTTTGAATAAATTGATGAATTAGAATCATTTTCTTCTTCCAATCTATAATTGGATTATTCTTTTTAAACCAGTCATATCCAATGATTAAATCCATTTTTCCTAATATGGAAACCAAAGCTGGAATAACTTTCTCTTGTCATTGCTTATTAGCATCCACAAAACTTATTTGTAGAAGGACCTTGCTTTGAATAATATCTCCTAATCCTTTAGTCCCATCAGTGTTATACACTTCTACCTTTTGTTCCAAAGATATTTCTGTTAATTGATGTTTTCTGACAAAATTAGTGTTTACAAATGTTATTACTGCTCCTGAGTCAAGAAGTGCATAGATGATTCCACATTTGTTCCATTGTTCATTGCAGATACCTTTTATTTGTATTTCTAATAAAAATTCATCCCTATTTGTTAGTACTTCAAGATTTTTATAAATATCTGTCAATGGTGAGCTTTGTATAATTACTGAATTGATACCTTTTTCTTTTTCTAAGGAATTAAGCACTGGTGAATTGCCCCCAGCCAAGCTCTTTCAAGACCCCTCATAGGCAGATGAAAAAAATTTATTCTGTGTAATGTTACAAAAGTTAAATAATAAAGCACCAGAAGAAGGAGAGAAAGAAAAAAGACCTCAATCACCTTAATCAATCAAAGTCTGCTTTATTTTAAATGTTTCTGCTTGATTTGGAACTTGTCTAACCAGTATGCCTGAGCAGCTTCACCATACATACTAGTTTCAGGGATTTCCTCTATTCCTGAACCTTGTCCTTGGTTTTGTTTTGCAGCTTCCACTGCCAATACCCTCATATCCACCATAGGGGCTTTGTAAGTATTAGGTTGCCCCTGAACCTGTTCAAAATCTCTGAAAGTCAATATCTGCCTCTGGAATATGGCCCTATTATTTGCCAGAGCACTGGCCTATGTTCCTTGTGGATTAAAATTGGAAGGGGAAGTGAAAGAAAGATTGAAGTGGCAATCTTTTGCTAAGTGCCCCCACTTGTGACACTTAAAACATTCTTTCCCAAACCTTATCATGTCTACCTCCATTGAAGCTCTCCTGCCCAGCTGAGTTCCTTGTGCTGTAAAACATGCCAGAGGTTGCCATTGAGATCTAGGACAATATTGATTTGATGGGTTGTTGGGGGAGAAAGGAGAAGTACAAGGGGAAGGACCTCTGGGACTTGTATATCTGGATGCTGGAGTGGCTCACTCAACAGTTATTCTTTCATAGGCTCTACCAAGTATCTGAAATTGACCCATAAGTTCTTTTGGAGTTTCCTCCAAACCTTGCAGCATTGCTTGCTGATAAATCCTATATTGAACCTGCTCTCTTAGCAACTTCATTGCATGCTCATCCAATATTTCTGCATCCTTCCTCAATATCATAAACTCCTGAAGATAATCATCAATTTTCCCTGTGTGTTGTAACCCTTCTAATTTTTTGAGGGCTTCATATGTGAGTTCATTGATATGGAAATATCCCTTAATATCCACAAAAAGTTCTTCCTTTGAGGACCAAAGCCCTTGGTCCAAGCAGCCTTCTAATGTTAGCTACACATATTCTTCTACTTTTCCTTCCATTCAAAAAAAAAAGCTGAAGCCCTTATTTGGTTGTCCTTTTATTTGATGGAGGGCTCACATACTCACATTTTTACCCACCACAACCTCCACTTCTTCCTATCACTATCCCACTTCCCTGGATCTGTCACCTTTTTTCTGTACCCCTTTATCTCCCTTATCAAATCTTCCATCTTATTGCTCTTCATTTTAGGCCTGGAATGTGAATATGGATCTGGCTGGAAGAGGATTCCTGACCACCTGCTGCCACTCTGTCTTGGTGGATCCTGGGTTAAAGAAATTGTTATAAACATAACATTTGGATGCACAAGAGTCACATGACAAGCATGTGACCATGAGACTTTATTGCCAAACAAGGATAAACCCTAGGATATGGTTGAGTTGTTTCTTAAGAGTTTCCCCTTGGATTTGGGCATAGCTTATAAGGTTGGATCTAGCATCTCAAATGAAGGTATCTCCTGATCAGATCTAGATGACATCTGATCTAGATTGATGGATCTGATCTGTGGCAGAGATTCAGATGGGATCTTCTTAGCCTCATGATTGAGGGCATGGTTTAATCTCCACTTACCCTAGACCCTTACCTTCCATTCTACATAGCCTCTCCATTCTACACCCCTTATCTGCATGGCCCATTGATTATACTCTTTACCCTTGCCCTATGCCCCACTTCCTTATATAGTATTGTGCTGGAGAGACTAGGTGGTCTGTGTGCCATTGGCTATGGTATATATAGTAGGTAGTTCCTTGATTAAGGCTCCCCAGCCTTAATCACTTGTTATCCCTATACTGAAACTGTACCACCTTCAATACAGTCCTCTTCCTCCTTGACTTGTGGTAATGGCTCCTCAGGCCTTGCTAGCCTGAGTCCATACACCATTTCTCTCTATTCAATCCAAATCCAACAACAAAACCAATGCACCTTATCAAGGCAGTCCTGATTAGAGTTAGGACTGGTCATCTGAGACCAACACCACAACAGAAATGGGAAACTGGTGAAGGGGTTCCTCAATGGATAGACTGAACTCAAGTACCTTGACCTGCTTTTCCTCCTCTAATTCTACATACTTGCCTGATGCAGACACATTTGCTTAATGACCTACAAATGTGAGGGGAGGTGCAAATAGAATGAAGTCCTTGGAGTTTTCTAAGAACTGAGGAGGGGTAGAGTGAGCATAGTGTCTTGGTAGTGGCTACCTTTCTGTCCCTAGCCTTGGATGCCTGAAAATCTAAACCTGTTTGTTTGTTGAATTCATCAAACCTTTTTTGGAATAACTCTTTTTCTAATTTGTCATCTGAAAAACCTAAGATTGCCTCATTGATAAGATCTTTTAAACTCTCCTCATGCCCCCAGGGATAAGTGCATCTGATGGGCATAAACTGCAATGTGACCTTTGTAATTCTTCCTTTCTGTACAGATCAAGTAAAGTAGTCTTGCACAAGTGAAACACAACTAGATGATGCATTGACCTAAAACACCCCAACCTTGGTGTGTGCTTCCTAGAGATCCTGAGTAGTAGCTTTGAACTAGAGCCACAAGAACTAGGCAAGAGTTAAGAGAAATTGTAAGAGCCAAGGGACTTTGTGTTATGGTTTCTTTTGTTATTTAGCATTTTCTTCTATTATTTTCCCTTTGTCTTATGCTATTACTATTACATATAATATCTTATGTACATTGCATAGCTAAAGCTGTGCAATTCTCAGATAGTAATATAGTGGCAGGGCCAGAGTCAAGTCTCTTTAGACTTGAGCTCTTGTGCCACTAGTCTTCTCTGGCTCCTTATGGCCTGCTTCCTCAGTCTGTGAGCCCTTTACTGGGTTATTCCTTTCATCCTTGCCCTAGCCCTGATGTGGTTAGTGTTTTCCTGCATTCTGCCTCCTCTGTTGCTTCTCTTGGCTCTCATTGCAAGTTAGAGTCATAACACTTTGTAGAACTGGAGGGTTCAAGTGTGCAAGACTGGGAAAACCCAGGCTTGAGCCAATCTCCTTATATATTGCTACAATATGCACATAGACCATGTAAATGGTGCTGGCCCTAAATAATGTACAGTAAGCAGACCAATAGCATAAAGAGAGTGGGGACCTAGAAATACAGCAAGAAACAATAAGGCATAACATTAGAGTCTAGATTGCTCTAGATCTGTGACATGTGAAAGAGTGAAAGAGTAAAGAGGTGAAAAGGGTAAAGGTGTGAAATGTGAAAATGTGAAGAGCTACAATGATGAGAAGAAAATGCCAAAAAAGTAAAAAATGCAAAAGTGCATTATAACAAATACCCTTAAGAAAGCTTCTCTAAAAGCTATGGTAAAGAAGAAAAAACCTTTTTTCTCTGCTATTCATAGAAAAAGCAGGTTGTTCTTTGCTATAAAGTACCAGCATTGGATTATAGAGGACTAAAAGAGGGTAATTTGCTCAAATAAGACTAAAATCAATAGGATTGAATCAGATGGACAAGAATATATGTGGAAAAAGAAAGAAAAGAGGATAAGTTCTAAGGAAATCAAAGATATAGTCAAGTTTGAAGGTGAATTACTTATGGTATGGGGCTATATTGGATGGAATAGTGTGGGAGTTTTGAGTGAAGTTGAGAGAAGGATGAATGCTAAATAGTATGTGGTAATTTTGAAGAAAGGATTGTTGCAGAGCATGGAGAATTCTGTAATTTCTTCAGATGAAATTATTATCTTTCAGCAAAATAATGATTCCAAGCATATCTCTAGAAGAGCTCAAATCTGGTTTAAAAAGCAAAATATCAAGCTTTTGAATTGGCCTGCTTAATCTCCAGACCTTAATCCTATTGAACACACTTGGGGTTATTTAAAAAGATGCCTTTTAGATTATAAGAGGATATCTACTGAAGTTTATCAATTATAGGATAGGATAATGATAGAGTGGAAAAGGATTTCTGTGAAGGAGTGTCAAAAATGGATAGAAAGCATGCCTAGAAGGATTTAAGCAGTTATCAAGGTCAAGAAAGGTTATACCAGGTACTAAATACCATATTCTATTTAAAGTCAAAAAACTATCACAATGAGTTGTCATTTTGATATGGTTGCCATGTTACCAAAACATAACCAAATGCTTTGATCATTAAACCAATAGAAAGCCAAGACCAAGTACTGCATTTCATATACTTATAGCCTAGCATGATAATTAGTAGTTATTGATAGCCATTGCATTTAGTGCAAAATATGCAAATATTGGGACAGTTTTTTGAGCCACTATATGCTTAGTGCATGCATGATATTGATGATCCTTAGCAAGGGCAATTGCAGATTGGTTGTTGGAGAAAAGCATAATAGAGCTGTTATTTTGAGTGAAAATTCTTCTATAAAAGAGCAAAGCCAGAGGACTTTTTTAGCAATGTGTGTTGCAGTAACATATTCACTCTCTGTGATTAAGAGGAACATAATTTCCTGTTTCTTCAACACTCATAACACAACTCCTCCATTGATCAGAAAAGCATAGCCTAATACAGCCTTGTAGTTCTCCACTATACTCCCATTTGCATTCATGTATCTCTATAATACTTTCTCTATACCCCATACATGAGTTACAGGTCTCTGATTCCAATTAGATACCTGTATATGCATTTAACAGCATCCCAGTGTGGCATACTGGGGTTGCTGGTGAAACATAAGGCAGTGGCAACAGCATATGATATGTCTGGGCAAGTTCTGAGTGCCACATACATAAGGGAGCTGACTGCTTTGCAATATGGAATGTGTGGCATGGCTGTGTATTTGGTGCTGGTCAAGGGGGACTGAGCAGCAGTTAGCTTCATCTGGGGCTCCATAGGTGTGGAAACAGGCTTGAGTTCATTGAATCCAAAGTGATGGATAATGAAGTCAAGATACTGTTAGAATTTGTTGATTACCTACGCTCTACCGCTTACATAAGCTAATAGCTACATACTAGTTACCTTAGGATACTTAGTGACTACAAGTATCCTGCAGTTTTATAACAATAATAACATTCCATTAGCTCCAACAGTTCGGGATCTGAATTTTAGGCTTTTCCCGTGGTGAAATAGTGCACAGCAGCCCCTACGCCACCCTCCGCAAACGCTCTTGTCTCATGGAGGACCTCAGACAGACCGATTTCGATAATCTGAACCAATTTCCCCATGCTGCTTGGGGCAAACCCAGAGCATTCTTGAAACAGCTCTCTCCCGGTGTCGAGTTCATTGACCTTGACCAGTTTTTCGTTCCCTTCCAGCGTTTTAGCTCAGGGAATTTGAAGCATAGCAAGATACTTGTGCGAGATGAATATCATCTCGCACTGCAAGAGTTGCAGAAAGACAGATATCGATGTGGGGCCTATGTTACAGGACAGCCTGGTATTGGTATGTCGTTGACTATGCTGGATGTGTCTTGATGCTGAATTTTGGTGACCTTTTCATGTTCCTAGGGAAAACGTATTTTCTTATCTACCTACTCATCCACTTTCTTGGCCGGAAACAACCAGTTGCATTGCAGGATTTCGCTAGTAACGCTTGCTACCTGCTCTTCAAAGACGCCACCGTCTGTCTCGCTCGGAACGTGGAGCCATTGGACAAGTGCAATACCGTGTGGGCTCTTGTCGATTCCAATAGATATGTCACATTTCCCTCTCGCTTCTTTTACTCGGATCCAACTCGTATCCGGACTGTCCTGACAACCTCGCCCAAAGCTTCACGTTGGAAGACTTGGAGCAAGGAAACGGGCGCCGTATGCTATATTATGGATATATGGACGCTGAATGAGATTGAGGACCTTGCGTGAGTGATGCATACTACACTGCCGCAAGATCTGACAATATGGCTAGCACATTGTTGGGACTGGATGCCGAGCGCATGAAAGCTCTAGCAATAAAGTGGGGCACCATCCCACGAACATTGCAGGCGAACATCCATTTTGAGGATCGGGAAATTGAGAACTCATATCGTTCCAAGGCTGGGGAGGCCATCTCGCACTCCAGAAGGATCACCATCAAAGGGCAGGTGCTCGACTGGTCTGTCTCATCCCCATTCTATTTCATGCGGCCGAAGAAGGATGATACGGGATTAATTGATCGCATGGTCCCCGATTTGTTCGTTCCGACACACCACCTCCTCGATTTGCTAGCAGAAGGCCTCTAGCTGCTCGACAACTCCACCAAGGTGGAATTCTACAATGTGCTCAGTGGTTATGCGCAGACTCATCAGGCAGCCGGTTTTATTTTTGAATCCTGGTTCCACAACTTCGTTGCTGCGGGAAACCGGATAAAGTGCCAGTGGACTGCGCAGGACTCGCAAGTGCAGCTGCCCACTATGCTGCCCAAAGTGACCACTGTTATTGCTAGCCAGAGCGAACTGAAGACTCAGACACCCCCATACTATTGGATTCCTCCCTCTGCTAATTTCCCTGCGATTGACAGTGCACTCGTGCTGGAGAGGGAAATCCTTGTGTTCCAAGTCACGATCAGTTCGGCACATAAATCACCGGTTCCAGGTTTGAAGAAACTACAAGAGAACCTGCCGGTTAATTTGAAGAACCTTCCATGGAGAGTAGTGTTTATCGGCATAGAGGAAAATCAGATCACGCAAGTTGTGGAGCGCTGGGCGAACCTAGACTTCCCGGAAGGGACGCGCTTACCCGTTGGGTGGTCAGTAATGCATCCAGTTCAGATAGGTGGCACTTATAGGGTATGTGACATTATGAATCTATTAGTGGTCTTCTGACTTGCTAGTTAGGTAGATCGCAATGACGAGTCAGACGAGGGTTAAACGACGATGGATATGTAGTGAAGGATAGCAACGTATGCTATTCGGCTGAAACGTTGGTACAATTCTATTGAGGTTGCAGGAGCGGTGAGTAGGCTCAGAGTGTTTGATGGCTCGCAATTTTCGCAGGTCTATCTGCCATCCGCGAACGAGTATGTAAATCGTATTCATCGGAATTGTATTCTGTGATCGAGTGGCGGTGCCACCAGCCTTCTCTCTTTGACTACTACTGTAGTGATAAGCTTTTCACGGTTCGGACTTCTAGCTGTGGCTTGTCATGTTCTCCCGCCTCTCCAGTCAGGTCGATTGGCGTTCTCAAGTCTCCTGGGTCATCTCGAGCAAGTACCGGCAGAGCAGCGAGTCGCCACATTTTTGCTGGTGCAGGTGACAATGGCGTAATCGTTCGATGTTGCGTGGCGATAACGGGCGGGAAGCCAAAGCTTCATTTAAATAACTTGCTTACGGCTAGCCCTAAAGTGCTGGGTGCGTTTTCCACGTTCAGTACCTCCTTCCTGGTATGTGTCCCTCAGACGGCTCAGCCGAACTTACTGTTGGTGACGTCGCCCAACGATCTGACATGTCCACGATCCATGATAACAACGCCGAGCGCAGTCCGCTACTTCCAAAACCCAAGGTTAATAGAGATTCCCCTCTAGAATGCCATGAGATCTCCCGGTCGACTAGGCATTGTATTCTGATAGCTTTGTGCACCGGGACGCTCTTGTGTGTAAGCCAGTTTCGTTCAGTCCGACATACTATCATTGACAGTTGTCAGAGCATAAATTGTATGCCACTCAGAGCTTTTACAGTGATCACCCTTTAATCATTCCTATTTTCCTCTAGTGTCGATGACAGCTACGCGTGAGGTACTCCACGAGGTCCGGAGCTCATCCGCCTCTAATGAACACTGTTCATAGTGTTACCCTCCATCACGTCAGAATTCAATGAATCAAACCAAGCCAGTTGGATTGGCACTGCGTATGATTCCATGTCCTAGATTTCTGTTACTCACACACTTACATATATACCTTCTTAGATATTTGCTCTCGAGCTGCACCTTCACACCTCTCTACGGACGGCTATGCATTGTCCTTGGCCGGCGGGCTGCGTGCCAAATTGCCTTGGTTGCGACTGCTCTCGGCACTTTTCTCTGCGTGGTCTCCAGGGGCATAGCCGAATTAGCTGTCGCACGATTTGTATGCGGACTCTTCTTTCTCTTACCCTTCATTGTAATGCGGACTCTGATGGACATTCAGATAGCCGGAATAGGCGGGGGAGCAATCCAATTACTTGCCATGTGAGTACATGTTCCCGTGAGCGGCCGTGACTGTACTTAACCACGGGAACCAAGGATTGTGTCGGCTGATATGTACAGTGTTCGAGTATGTTCACCGCCCATATATCGTATCCTGACGTTCATTGTCGTACAGGAACGTGGCTTACCTCAAGCGCTATGCAGTCTCGCTATAGCCGTGAGAGCTCCGGTCAGTCGTGGGTACGATATCCCTAATCCCTGTGATAGGCTGGATTAGGCGTCGGTGGTCCCATTGGCGGTCTTTTGGATGATCTGTACGTTGTTCCTTGTTTGCGCATTGATCCGTTGAATGGAATAGGCTCATTGCGCTGGAGATTTGGATGGCGCATTGCGTTTTTGTGTCAAGTACCGCTTTTTGTAGTGGTGCTGATTGTCGTCACGAACACGCTGAGTTATGTGACACCAGTGAGTATCTCGCTTTCGTTATTGTTTGCGTGTACAGGTTCTGGACTCATGTTCTGCAGGATCAGGGACAGAGCGCCAAGGAGGTCCTATCTAGAGTTGACTTTGGAGGCTTGGCTGCGCTCTTTTTGACGGTAGCGTCATGGTGTGTGTCTTACTCACGGTTGCATGGCTTATCGGATGCTAGATTGGATTGACGCTCACATGGCTCAGCACGAAATTCAACGAAGATCTTCCCGTACGTCGTTTCTTGTATTATGCACGATCTTTGGCTCTACAGTGCTTGGCAGTGGTCAGATCGACGGGTCATCACTCCGCTAACACTATGCGTCCTCTCCTTGGGTTTTCTTCTTGTAGTTGGGTCCTACGTAGCTTCGGAGCCCATCCTTCCGCCCTTCATCTTAAGAGAAAAAGTACCCGCCCTTGTGAGCTTGAGTAACTATTTCGCGGCTGTTTGCAACTTTTCCATCACGTACTTTATCCCACTGTGGTTTGAGACTGTATCTTTGGACAGTGCATACACCGCTGGTACGTCGAATGTCACTCACACCAACGGAACGGCGACTAAAGACTCCTCATTTCCCGTGGACGCAGGGCTCCACTTACTTCCACATAGCCTTGCAGGGTGTTTAGGTTCGTTTGCGTCTGGGTATGTCGTGTCCTTTGCTCGCTTCCCAATAACTGATCTCCGGGCGCTACACATAGCTGGTGGGTTGATCGAACGGGCAAATACACGACCCTTAACCTTGTCTTTGGCATCCTTCCACTTCTTGGTTGCATTCCCATCATCTTCATGCGAGAAGATTCGGGGTTCGTTCCAAAGTGGCTTAGTGTTTTCCCGATCGGCTTTGGAAACGGGGTCATATTTTTGACAGCGATAAGTATGGAACTTTTTCGAGCTCCCCTTTAGTGATTTTTACCCATGGACGTTGTCCATTCTAGTCGCGGTACAGGCACACTTACCCGGTACGTTGGCGGACGCGCGTTTGTTACAGGAAAAACCTGAACGTGTTCGTGTTCACAGAGTCGTCGGTGCCCCTTGGGATGGCAGCTGCACAGCTCTCTAGATCACTTGGTGCGTACTATATGGCATACATTGCTCAGCAGATGGATATTGACATCTCACGTGCATGAAAGGACAAGTATCCAGTGTTGCCATTGCTTCTGCCGTTTTCCAGTCCCGACTCGACGCCGAGCTACATCGGCGTATACACGTCCCCAACGCAGATATGGTCAGCTTCCGCTCTCGTTCTCCCTTATATGTAACACGCATGCATTTCACTGATGCTGTCATTTCAATCTCAACGATCACAACTGCGAACGATGGAAAATAAAAACTCAAAGATCATTTCGAGGATTCGGAAATCTCTCAGTCTGGTGAGATCGCTTCCCCCAGACCTCCAGCGTGCTACGCGAGACGCATACTTGGCGAGCTTGCGCACCGTATTCATTGTCGCGACCTGCGCACTGCTCGTGGGCTGTATCCTACGCTTTCCCGTAAGTCTTGTTACAGTTGTATCGTGCTCCTCCAAGGGCTGTAGCCACGTGCTGACGGGAGCCCTTTTGGATCGACAGATTCCGGAGGCGGAAATGGAGAAGGTGGATGGGCGTGCTGAACGGACTGACGTAGACACAGAGTCGGCCTCGGACGCTCGTCGGAGTGGTGTTAGGTCCGAAGTCCGCGTGTAGGCATGAGGCATCAGCGTCTGTTGTGGCGAACGGAATGTACCAATGGCAGGTCACTCTAGTGAGGGCATATGAATCCGCAGCGACGGTTGACGATGCCTAGATTTTCTCCTCACTGACTAGCCCCTGTAAGATCGGAGCAAGTCCCATCGTGTAACTGATAACATCAAGTGTCCTTTGAACACGAAAGACGGTCTGGTCGTAACGTCAGTGTGACTTGTGTAATGGCGAGCCAAGTCGCTCGAGCTCGTGTTGAAATCACCACATAGGTCGCGGTCCCACTCTGAGATCGGAACAGGTTTGCAAGTCGCTGCAGACGTACGGATTTGGCGGTGATTCATCGTTTCTCTTGGGGAGCAAAAGCAGATGAGTTGAGGCTAAGCAGGCAGAAACCACACGCCAGCCAGTGTCGTACCTGCGTCTACTCTGCAGCAGACCTGAGAGTGTTTGCAGACGAAAAAAAAAAAGAAACATAAGGATTGAGAGAACAAAGGCGGAGATGTAACTGACTCAACCGACGGGAAGACAGGCGATTCCAGATGTCCCTTTGTTCTGAAAATGTCGATGGTTGAAAGACTACATTCTGCGGTAGCAGCGTCCCGTTGAATTTCTGATTCCTCTCCCGATAGGTCTGTCCAGCTATCGAAGAGGCAACTAAGTTCATGGTTCATGTGATGATTGATATGGACCCGGTTGTGCCGACGCTAAGAAAAAGATATTGTAAGGAGCCTCATGCTCAGGACTCAGAGCAGGTGTATTGACACACTCATTTGCCTCAGGGGTCGCTTGTCCTCAGCTGCTTCCCAGAGCGTAGTGTGTTACGATAATTTCCAGGGTGGCCTTCCTATCCGACGTCTCGTTTTGTGCAGTGAGACGTGCCCCTATCCGTGCATTCGCGGACTTCACTATGCTCTCACGTCTGACAACGACGCATTCGCTCACGTCCAAGCTAACTCACCCTTGCTCGACTTCTTGACATTGGCTGTTGCACTGGGTCATTCTTCCACCCTTTTGGGACTGTCCAGTAGTCATGCTAGGCCTGTGCCACATTGTCCGGTCCGGATACCCGTCCACGTCCGCAAGTAGATGACACCATTTTGTTGACGCGCTCTACACCAATTCCGCCTTTTTTCGCAGCAGTTCTTCAACGACGCACTTCATTCGTTCCTTCAGACGATGGACAAGATGGGCCCATCTCCCGAAGATGTTCAGAACATCAACGAACTTCACGGACGGATGATCTACGGTGGTGCATCGTCTGACGAGGGGCGTCAGGGATGATTGCGCGGCGACTCACGACGTTACTAAGGAAGCAGTCCAGGGGTGCCTTTAGTAGGTATGCTGTGGCCCAAAGCACGAGAGGGTACTACTAACGACGCGATGGGGCGGTACGTCAGTTGGGGAAAGGTTGGGGGGTCGGGGACAGTGGTTTGGTGAACGTCCGGGTGGGTTAATCACGTGTGAACATTGGAACATCCGCGAGCACCCCTGCAGGGTAATGGCCATTCTGTTTACTAGAAAAAAAAAAACAAGAAACTGATGCGTAATCCCCCAGGTTCAAAAATGAACGCAGACTACGAAAGGTGCCAAAGTAATACAGCACAGCAAGGCATATTGTACCTGAAGGAGGGCAGTCGGCCGATGAACCCGCGGGGTAACGTTGACTTTGGTAATGATGAATGTCCAACGTGCTTGGCCGTGGACACGCAGCGGCGACCAACTTGGATGTCGGCATCTGTCACAAGACAGGTTGTCTACCCCTGATGTGCCATGTCCATCCATCCGAGTGCTTGAACCCTTGCCAAGTGACGTTGGTATCACTGCCAAGTACGCATTTGTTAGGTAGCTGATGCATAGAATGAATAGGTCGTCCACGGATTTTTAGGGTTCTGCATGTCAAGCATGAAGAATGGATCGCTTGGGCGGCGTCAGTTGTCTCTTGAAATAACAGGCTGATCCTGACTGACGCACTGGCCGAGTACAGCCTTTCACTGGGAGGACTGGATTATATATGATACTCGGCCGTATGAAAAGCTGTCTCCCAAAGTCGTACGTACTATCAGGTGGTGACTTTACCCCAATCAACCGGCCCTAGCGGAAGGGACCCACGGAACTCTTTATATTCTTAAATCCCAGTCACAAGGAAGGTCACCGTCTTATCCTCTTATATACTTTGTGTGCCTATTCTTTGGGCTTGAAACTGAATCGCCTCGTCTGGCGTGCGCAACTCGACTCCAAGTTTTGATACCGCTTCATGACCACACACGATACGGAGCGCAGTCCGCTCCTCGCAGGAACGAAGGCGTGCAAGGATAGCCCGCTCGGCTGTCGCGAGATCTCCCGCGCAACACGCTACGGCATCCTTGTTGCGTTGTGGGCAGGAACATTTCTATGTGTGAGTCCTCTGTCGTTCTTTCTGCGTCTGTGCGGACGTATTGACAGCTTCCAGAATCTGAATTGTACGTCGTGTAGTGTGGCATCTGTGGCCTAGTTTCATGACTGTTCGAATGCTTTCTTCAGTAACAATGGTGGCTACGCGTACGCAGTACTTGATAATGCATGGAATACGCTTATGTCTAACAAGTACAATTATTGTAGTGTTGCCTTCAATCACGTCTGAGTTCAAAGAATCTAATCAAGCCAGTTGGATTGGTACCTCGTATGTCCCATACTTCATCCCTGCATGCTCACCCTCCCCATTATCCTATATCTCTTTAGTTACCTGCTTTCCACTTGTACCTTTACCCCCCTTTACGGACGACTCTGTACCATTCTCGGCCGGCGTTCTGCCTGTCAAACTGCGTTACTAGCGACTGTCGTCGGCACGTTTCTTTGCGGGCTATCCAGGGATATGATCGAATTGACGGGAGCGCGGTTTGTACGTACACCTTGTTTCTCCTGATAATCTCGAACCCAGATTTCGGGATGTTCAACGTGATTTATCAGATAGCCGGTATGGGTGGTGGCGCTGTTCAGCTGCTCGCCATGTAAGTCCACCGCGCTAGAACAACCTAAATGCGGTTACCGCGCACTTACACATCTAATGCATTCAGGATCATCACAGCGGATATGTACAGCATTCGGGTACGTTCACAGTGTCGCCCTATCACTATGTTGTCATATCCATGATGGCGATAATTATTCCTCAGGATCGTGGGTTACCTCAGGCATTTAATAACATCGCTCAGGGTGTAAGTTAACTCCTCACGCACATCATACTACGTTTCTGATGGCCGCGTGACATAGCTGGGCGTGGGTCTTGGAGGACCCGTGGGCGGAGTTTTGAGTGATTTGTACGTCGCCTCCTCGTTGGTCGGTGTCGGTGTGTTGAGAAACAAGGGCTAATGGTATTGGAGATTTGGATGGCGCGTGGCGTTTTTGTGTCAAGTACCACTTTTTGTCCTGGTGATGATTCTCATAGCGAATACGCTGCGTTATGGCACACCGGTGAGAGCATAGCCTTCCTTCTCATGGCCCACTGTCGAAGACACTCTGTAGGGTCAAGGACAGAGCACACTGGAAGTCTTATCCAGAATCGATTTTGGAGGTTGCATTACCCTCTTCTTGGCGGTCAGCGTAACATACTGTGTATCTCTTATTCTCGCATGACGTATTTCATGGTAGATCGGATCGTCGCTCACATGGCTCAGTATGAAATACAATGAAGATCTTCCCGTACGTTGTTTTTCTCCGTCTCCTTTCCCTTCCCTCACATCCTTCACAGTGGACAGACACCCGGGTCATTGTCCCCTTGTCCTTGTCCTTCCTCTTCTTTGTTGTTTTCCTCATCATCGAATGGGTCATTGCACTCGAACCCGTACTCCCACTGTGTCTCTTGCGTGAAAAGGTTCCCGTTTTGGTTAGCTTGAGCAACTATCTTGTGTCGGTATGCAATTTCGCAGTCCTATATTTTCTCCCCCTGTGGTTCCAGATGGTGCCTCTGGACAGTGCATCCATTGCGGGTACGTGATATTTTACCACGACGATGCTGATAAGCTGAAAACGTACTCCGATGTTATTGCCGTTTTGATTGAACATAGGTCTACATTTATTCCCTGACAGTCTTGCGATGGGTTTCGGTTCGTTGTTCTCGGGGTATGCCCTACTGTCTCTATTCTTCCTCTGTACCTTACCTCGTACCCCACATGCTCTTAGGTGGCTCATGCACCGAACGGGCAGATACAAAACCATGGACCTCGTCTTTGGCATCTTTCCGTTGTGTGGCCTCATCCCTATCATATTCCTGCGTGAAGACTCTGGGTTTGTGCAAAAGTGGTTCAGTGTCGTGCCAATTGGGTTTGGGAATGCGGTGGTATTTCAGACGGTGTTGAGTACGTTCCTTCTTTTCCTTGTCCCTACTGTGTGCTCGGTTTTCTGACACTATTGGGACTTGGGGGTACTTAGTTGCCTTACAGGCACACTTGTCAGGTGCGTGCTGCCCTTTATACAGGGTACAAGGGGTCTGACTTTGTGCGGGATGGTTTGATAGAGTCCCAGATGGCGTTTGGAACGGCGTTTGGACAGCTCTTTAAAGGGCTCGGTGAGTCCGCTTTCTATCCTGAGTCTCGATAAGGACGTCGAGGTCGTCGCCTCTGGGAAGACTGCCTATATGTCTTGTGTAGGATTCATCTGACATGACTATGTGTGCGTTGTCTACAGGACAAACCGCCGGCGTAGCCATTGCCTCTGCCGTATTCCAATCCCAGCTCGATCTCGAGTTACACCGCCGGATTCACACGCCCAACGCTGATAAGGTACGCGGTACTGTCAATAGTTGGTGCGTCCGTATGGTACTGATGAACCCCGCCTCCCTGCACACACCACAACGAAATACAAAAAAAAAAGATAATCGCCGACATCCGCCACTCCCTGAGTCTCATCACCGTCCTCCCCGACCCGCTTCAACGCGCAGCTCGCGATGCGTATGCGGCCAGTCTGAAGACGGTGTTTATCGTTGCGGCGTGTTCGACACTGACTGCGTATTTGGTTAGGTTGCCTGTGCGTTTCTCTCTGCTGCTCGCTTTGTCCAGTTTTTATTTAAATTTCTGCCTCTGAATCCCATCCCTTTCCTCTGATTCCTTTCTCCCGCTCCCTTCCTTGATGATTGGCGTTGATGGTTTCTTTTGCAAAGATCCCGGAAAAGGTGATGGAAGAACACGAATGCGGAGAGTCTGGGACAGAAACAGAGGTACAGTCAGACATGGACGGTGCATGCGCGTCGTGATGATGGTATTCACCACGCACTAGGGGGGGAGAACATGTATCGGCTAGGACGCGAGATGCGTCATGGTACAGTGATCGCACGTGTTGAAATTGCTTTCCACTCCATTTCTTGCGCTATCATGTGCCTAGCTGATGTACTCTTTCCTCGGTTGTTCTACTACTTGACTCGGTCTCATTGTCATGAGGTACAATCATAGTCTGTTTGTCTAGAACCTGACTAAGCCTGGTTGTCATCAAGAAGGGGTATGGCAATGATGGTATGTGTGCATTGCAGCATCATCACGTGGGACTGCATCATAGGGATCTAGGAGGGGATTTGGGGGTAATGAGGTACAGGAATGAATGAAAGAACTCGAGGATGATGCTGCCGTGCGGAATCGCACAGAGGGGGTGGACGAGACGGGTTGTGCCCTATCGCGTCTCCCGCACAGACTACCTAAAGCGACCCTTGCGCCTCGGCGGCGTGCTTGGCATCCAACACCGTCCTTCTTGAACGTGTTTGACCCGGACGGCGACGCTTGTGACGGAAGGTGAAACGTCCCGGGTGACCTAGCGAGCGATCATCTCAGTCGTGCGCGGGTGTACCGAGCAGAAGACCTGGTGTAGTGACCCGGACCGGACCGGACCGGACCGTGTGGCACTGTTGCTCAAACCATGGACCAGCGCTTCCTAATCGGGTGGGTATGACCCCTTTCGAAGCGTGTCATCGTTTACTGCCAGAAGGTAAGACGATGAGCCCTACTCTATGAGGTGTAAAGGGCTAAGCGAGCGGCGCACACACGGACTAGCCTGCAACGTCACCTGGGAAGTACAGCAAGATCGCAATGGGCGAATCGCTACCGTGTCAAAGAGGCACGCCACGCAAGCGTCGATCGGAGGTGAGCGAGTGCAGACACTTGCGAGGGGCGTCAGACGACGTTTGCTCACTTTTTATAGCAGAGCTTGATCACGTTTCGTGTCAATCGCCGTGCCACTCAAACAAAGAGTGAGAGATTACTGATATATATTGCGTGCACACGAGCGAATACACTACGAAAGAGAGGGAAGAGCAAGAACGGTGATGTGCATGGTCAAGATTTTTTTTTTTTTCCTTTTCATGTTTATCTGCATATCATATCGTTTTTCGTCATATGGTAGGTCTCATGCTGCATAACTCCCGTCTGAGGTAAACCCTTGAGCGTCAAGTGTGGGGGTCGTGGGGGTCGTAAGGCAGTCATCAACACCACGACAACCACCAGCGCGCATCATGCACCAGCGCATTATCACCAGTGGGGACCAGCCCCCCAGTGCGATGCACAGGTCACATCGAGACCCCGTCGTGGAAACCGAGAACTGAGAAGGAGAGACGACGGCCTTCCGAACCTCACCACATGAACCCGACCATCTCGACCATCTCCCCCGGCTCTGCCTTCCTATGCAGAGGTTTCCCCTCCCGTTTCGCCCTCCGTGCAGCCTTGAAGTCTGACCCACCGATCTTAGACCCAGCAGCCATCTTCTGACGGGGCCGGATGAGACCCGTGTCGCCATCGTCAGCTGCACGGCGTGAGGACGACGTCGAAGCAGAGACGAGGTGTGCAGGAATGGGCGGGACGGGTGGCAACGGCCCTGTTTGATAGACGTATTTCGTTTTGTGTGGATAGGCAGGCGAGCGCATGTGCGCAGCCGCGAACGTGACCGAATGCGTACTCTCGTCGGAACTGATCGAGAATGTGACCGATCGCACATCGTCCGCCTGGCCGGGCAGTCTTGCAAGGGAGCGGGTGCGTGCTTCGGGTGCGAGTGGTGTGGACGACTTAGGTGTAGGGAGTGTGAGAGAGGTAGGGAAGACGGCAGTCGCGGGGACATCAGAGCCGAGTTTGCGACGGAGACGCTCAAGCTTTGCGCGTCGGTGACCCGCGTCGGTAGGCTGTGCATCCGGGAAAGAGGGCTCGTATGAGGTCGAGGGGCAGTTGGACACGATGGAAGGGGCAACGGAGAGCACAGAGTCACGACACGCCGGGGGGCGGTGGTACATGGGACCCATTAGGGAGCTGGGGGAGCCCAGGGCATCGGGGACATCACTGGAGGTGCTGGGGAGCCTGAGGGGCGGGGGAACGTGGGCTGGCTTGCGCTTACGCCAAGTGGGTTCGGTATCGCGAGGAACCGGGGTGGTGAGGGTGCGGGTGCGGGTGCGGGTGAGCTCGACGGAGGAAGGGGGCCGGGCTAGAGAGGCCTCAGCGAAAGGAGGCGTGAGATGGAAGGGGCGACGTACGTGGGATATCGTCGTCGAGCACGCGGGGGACGTCGCCCAAGATCTTGCTGAGCTTTTGGGAGGAGCGAACGAGGGCAGAGCGCTGCTGGGACGTGAGGGTGTTGGCGGTGGGGGGAGGAGGGGGGAATGCGACGGGAGGATATGCAGACATGATATCGGGGACTGGTACCAGACCAGAAGGGAGCCAGAGAAGGGAGGAGGCGGAGGGACGCGTTTAAAGGGATGGGGGATGGGAGAAGAAGCGGAC